>PVJI01017529.1:0-35449 GCA_004026765.1 Micronycteris hirsuta
GAGGGAGGTTGGGGGGGGTGGGACGGGAGGGGAAGGGAGGGGGGAGGGGAGAGGCTGCAAATAACTGTAATTAAACAAAAAAAAATTAATTAAATTTAAAAAAAAATGCTATGACTCTCTTTAGGATCACATTTTCTACTTACCTATTGTGATGATTGAGGCATGTCTTCTGACTTTTGCAGCCTTCCTGAATGTATATCCTTCTGGACACCTGTACAAAATAGACCTTTAATATCTTCTGTTCTGGTATCTTAGTACATTAGTTATGACTGCTAAATGCTGATGGAGACCCAAATAAAGGACTTGAGAAGGTATCACTAGCCACTTTGTATAATAAACTAATTGAAATGATATTGTAAGGACTGCAGGATACACTAAATTTAGGAGTTATGTTTCCCTTCCTCCCTTCCCTTCTGCTGTTATTCTAAGGACTTAGAAAATACATTTGCCAAAGACTCTGGTTAGTTTTAATCACATGAGGTAAACCTGGAAGGCTGTAAATTGCAGCTGTAATGCCCCTTTAGCTCTCTCTTCTTCACCATCTACAAATGGTTAGCTTGTGTTTTATTTCTCTCAAGCAGGGCCTTCCAAAAGTGTCTGATCTACCAATCTCCAATAAGCTGGTTGACTTTAAAATGGTAAAAACTTCATGTCTTGCCATTTTTTAATGCCACTAACATTTTACCAAAAGTCTATTGGTAATATATGTTCTAAACCAGCCATTGTCAACCCCAGATAGCCTGAACCCCAGACCCAGTGGGAAGCCAGGGTTGACAAAAACTGCTCTAAAAAAACAACCCAATTAAAAACTGGGTAGAATACCTGAATAAACACTTCTCCAAGACATGCAGATTGCCAATAGACATATGAAAAGAGCTCAACATCACTAATCAGAGAAACACAAATCAAAACCACAATGAGATACCACCTCACACCTGTCAGAATGGCTATGATCAATAAATAAACAAACAACAAGTGTTGGTGAGGATGTGGAGAAAAGGGAACCCTAGTTCACTTGGTGGTAAGAATGCAGATTGGTGAAGCCACTGTGGAAAACAGTTTGTAGGGTCCTCAAAAAATAAAAAGTGGAATTGCTGTATGACCCAGCAATTGGTATATACCCAAAAAATCCAAAACAATAATTCAATAAAATATATGCACCCCTATGTTCATTGCAGCATTATTTACATTGTCCAAAATATGGGCCCTGGCTGGTGTAGCTCAGTGGATTGAGCGTGGGCTGGGAACCAAAGAGTCCCGGTTCGATTCCCAGTCAGGGCACATGCCTAGGTTGCAGGCCAGGTCCCCAGTGAGGGCCATGTGAGAGGCAACCATACATTGCTGTCTCTCCCTCTCTTTCTCCCTCCCTTCTCCTCTCTCTAAAAATAAATAAATAAAATCTTTAAAAAAATATGGAAGCAACCCAAGTACCCATCAACAGATTAGTATATACAATGGAATACTACTCAGCCATAAAAAGGGAATGAAATCTTACCTTTTGAGACAGCATAGATGGGTTTACAGGGTATTATGCTCAGTGAAATAAGTCAGATGGAGAAAGACAAATATCATATGATTTCACTTATATGTGGAATCTAATGAACAAAGTAAACAAACAAAATATAAACAGTCTCATATGCACAGAGAACAGACTGACAGTTGCTAAGGGGACAGGGTTTGGGGGTCTGGGAGAAAAAAGTAAAGGAATTAAGAAATACAAATTGGTAGGCTTCTGGTCAAGATGACAGCATAGGTAAACATGGCTCACCTCCTCATACAACCTCATCAAAATTACAACTAAACTATAGAACAACCATCACTCAGAACCATCAGAAATCTAGTTGAATGGAAGTCTGACAGCTATGGAATAAAAGAAACTATGTCCATCCAGACTGGTAGGAGGGGTACAGATGCATAACAGGTGGTCCCACACCCCCATGTGGTAAATAAAAATTTGGGAGGGATATCTCAGGAACGAGGAGTCCCAGCCCTATACTAGGCCCCCCAGCCCAGGGTTCCAGTGACAGGACGATAAGTCCCCATAACTTCTGGCTGTAAAAAACAGTCAGTGAAAGAAATTTCTAAAGTCCCAAGCAGTTCCCCTTAAAGAACCCACACATGGATTCACCTACTAAGACTCACTCCCTCTGAGCTCCAGCACTGTGGTAGAAGCTTGGAAGACACAAGCGGCATTCAGGGAGGAAATGAAGTGTCTGGCATCAAGGCGAGAACTAGGGGACAGCTTTCTCCCTGATGGAAAGGTAGACAGAGGCCATTATCCCTTTTCTGAATCCTCCCCCAACAGAGCCACAGAGCTAGTGGGCAGGTGCCATATCTGAGACTCCATCAACCTGGTTAACACTGTTTTCCCTGCCCTTGAGATCCCCAAAGACTCTGTCCAACCCAATTCACAGGCCCACCCAAGCTGTTAACAGACACTTTTCCATATGAATGGCTGGTCTTGGCTCATGCTTCACAACTTTGTAACTCCTCTCAAACAAGAAACAGACAGCCTCAGTGAGCTCCTAGCCCATGTGCCTCTTGCTAAGTGGCCCCAGGCCAGGCACTGGCAACAGCCAGCCTAGATTAACAGCATGGCTTTGCCTGGGAATATCTAAGCCCAACACAAGTAGCAGCCATCTCAGATTGCTTTATAACCCAGGCAGTATGGCCCTGGACAGAACACAGGTGGGGACTGACCATGGCCTACACTACCCTACACACCCAATGGATAGCTACAAACTACATCAGAGCAACACCACCATACCCCTGCTCAACTGATCCTCCACAGAGGACGGAGGTTGGTGGTCAGTGGTCACAGCCAGTTCTTGCAGCTGACAGGCCTGGGTAAATCCCCCCGATTGACCTTCCAACAACAAACAAGTCTCAACTATAAGAGGAGAGTGTACTCAGCCCACACAAAGGGCACACCTCAAATACCCAGCGTGTGTGATAGGGGAGGCCGTGCCATTTTATGCTACAGGACACCTACTACATTAGAACATGCTACCAAGACAGGGAATCATAACAACCCTACCTAATACATACAAGCAAACACAGGGAGGCTGCCAAAATGAAGAGACAAGGAAATATGGACCAAATGAAAAAACAGATCAAAACTCCAGAAAAAGAACTAAAAATGGAGATAAGCAATTTATCAGAGGCAGAGTTCAAAACACTGGTTTCAAGGATGCTCAAGGAACTTAGTGAGGACTTCAACAGCATAAAAAAGATCCAGTCAGAAATGAAGGATACACTAACTGAAATAAAAAACAATTTACGGGGAAACAACAGTAGAGTGGATGAAGCCAAGAATCAAATCAATGACTTGGAACATAAGGAAGAAAAAACAACCATGCAGAACAAGCATAAAAAATAATCCAAAAAAACCTAGGATGGTGTAAGCAGCCTCTGGGACAACTTATTCACATCACAGGGGTGTCAGAAGGAGAAGAGAAACAGCAAGAAATTGAAAATATTTTTGGATCTAATTTCTGGTCAAGACAGAGGTATAGGTAGACATGTATTGCCTCCTAGTTCAACCACAGAATTACAACGAGATCTAAAAACAAATAACACCCAGAACCATCAGAAAATTGAGTTGTATGGAAGTCAAACAACCAAGGATTTAAAGAAGCCACATATATCCAGATGGGTAGGAGGGGGCAGAGTGGTGGAGATGGGTGGAGAGACACAGAGTCATGATATGGCATGGAGAGGTGCCAGTGGTGGTAGAATTGATGATCCCACATTCATATATGATGGATAAAAATCAGGAGGGATACCTTTGGAGTGAGTGATCCCAGTCCAAGGCCAGACCGCACAGCTCAGGGTTCCAGAACCAGAAAGATAAATCGCCATAACTTCTGGCTGTAAAAACCAGTGGTGGTTGGGGCGGTGGAAGAAAGTGCTGGATTTTCAGGAGACTCCATTTAAAGGTCCTGTGTGGTCTTAGAATGTACACAAACCAACCCACTCTGGGATTCAGCACCAGGGCAACAGCTGGAAGCATGCCAGACACAAAGGGGAAGTGGGTGAAGTGACTGGAAATGGGGTGAGTGCTTGACAAACCTCCAGAATCCAGGCAGCAGCATTGTCCCCTCTCTGAGCCCTCCACCACACAGAGCCACAAAGTGGCAAAATTGGTTGCCCCACCCTAGCAGTTACCTAAAGCTCTGCCTCACGCAATTTACACGTGCTTTTCTATAATAGGCAATGGACACTACTATGACAGGGAGTCAAAGAAGCTCTACACAGAAACAAACCAAGGAGGCTGCTGAATTGAGGAGACAAAGAAATATGACCCAAATGAAAAAAGCAGAAAACCCCAGAAAAAGAACTAAATGAAACAGAAATAACCAACCTATCGGATGCAGAGTTCAAAACACTGGTGATCCGGATGTCCAAAGAACTCATTGAGTATGGCAACAACATAAAAGAAGAATGAAGTTTACACTAAGTGAAATAAAGAAAAATCTACAGGGAACCATCAATGTAGGAAGGAAGTCAGGATTCAAATCAACAATTTGGAACATAAGGAAGAAATAAGGATTCAACCAGAACAGCAAGAAGAAAAAATAATTTTTAAAAAATGAGGACAGGCTTAGGAACCTCTGAGATCTCCAAATATGCCAACATCCAAATCATAGGGATGCCAGAAGGAGAAGAAGAGCAAGAAATTGAAAACTTATTTGAAAAAATAATGAAAGAAAACTAGTGATTGGCAGCTTTATCATGACAACGTGCCCACTCATGCATCACATCTCATGTAGAATTTTTTTGGTGAAACATCAAATCACCTAGGTGACCCAGCCCCCTTACAGCCCAGATTTGGCGCCCTGTGACTTCTGGATTTTCCCAAAACTAAAATCACCTTTGAAAGGGAAGAGATTTCAGACTGTTGATGAGATTCAGGAACATACAATGGGGCAGCTGATGGCAATTCCAACAAAGAATTTTGCAGTGTTTTGAATAGTGGAAGAGATGCTGGGAGAACTGTGTGTGGTCCCAATGCGACTACTTTGAAGGGTACTGAGGCGTCATTGTCCTATGTACAATGCTTCTTGTAGCTTGTATCTTCTTCAATAAATGTCTCTATTTTTCATAGTACATAGCTGGATACTTTTCTGGACAGGCATTGTACATGCTGCCAACACAAGTGTTTGTTGTTGCATTTAGATAAAGACTTGTGGTGGGTGGATGGATGTGTTTTTAGAGAAAAAGAGAGGGAGAGAAATATCGATGTGAGAAACATTGCATACCCCAACCAGAGCCAAACCCCACAACATAGACATGTGCCCTGACTGGAAATCAAACTAGCAACCTTCCACTTTGCGAGATGAGGCCCTACCAACTGACCCACACCAGTCACAACTATGTTGTGTCTTATTTTCTTTAAAGTTGTTCAATTACAGTTGTCCCCATTTTTCCCCTATTACTCTCCCCCTGCTCTACCCACCCCCACCTCCCACATTCACTCCTCTCCCATCCATTGTCTTTGTCCATGGGTCCTTTATACATGTTCCCTGATGACCCTTCCCCTTCTTTCCCCTGTTATCACTCTCTCCCCGGTTACTGTCTGTTTGTTCTTTTTTTTTTAAGATTTTATTTATTTTTAGAAAGAGGGGAAAGGAAGGAGAAAGAGAGGAAGAGAAACATCAATGTATGGTTGCCTCTCGAGTGCCCCCTACTGGGGACCTGGCCTGCAACCCAGACATGTGCCCTCACTGGGAATAGAACCGGCAATCTTTTGGTTCTCAGGCCCACACTCAATTCACTGAGCTACACTAGCCAGGGATGTTTGTTCTTTATTTCAAAGTTTCCAGTTCTATTTTGCTCGCTTGTTTGTTTTGTTGATTAGGCTCCACTTATAGCTGAGATCATATGGTACCTGTCTTCCACCACCTGCCTTATTTCACTTATCATAATGCTCTCCAGTTCCATCCATGCTGTCACAACGGGTAGGAGCTCCTTCTTTCTTTCTGCTGCATAGTATTCCATTGTGTAAACATACCAGCGTTTTTTGAACCACTCATTTGCTGAAGGGCATTTAGGCTGTTTCCAGCACTTGCTTATTATAAATTGTGCTGCTATGAACATTGGGGTACATAGGTTCTTTTTTTTTGTAATTACTTTATTGTTGTTCGATTACAGTTGTCTGCATCCTCTCCCCTCCCCCCACACCCTCCAACCCCACCTCCATCCCCTGCCTCCCTCCTCCCCCTTAGTTCTGTCCATGCGTCCTCTATAGTGATTCCTGTAAACCCTTCTCCCCATTGTCCCCTCGCCTCTGGCTATTGTTAGACTGTTCTTAATTTCAATGTCTCTGGTTATGTTTTGCTTGCTTTCTGCTTTTGTTGACTATGTTCCAGTTAAAGGTGAGATCATATGGTATTTTTCCCTCACTGTCTGGCTTACTTCACTTAGCATAATGCTCTCCAGTTCCATCCATGCTGTTGCAAAGGGTAGAAGCTCCTTCTTCCTCTCTGCTGCGTAGAATTCCATCATGTAAATGTACCATAGTTTCTTGATCCACTCATTTGTAGATGGGCACTTAGGTTGTTTCCAGCACTTGGCTATTGTGAAGTGTGCTGCTATGAACATTGGAGTGCATAGGTTCTTTTGAATTGGTTTTTCAGGGTTCTTAGGGTATAATCCCAGTAGTGAAATTGCTGGGTCAAAAGGCAATTCCATTTTTAGTTTTCTGAGGAAATTCCATACTGTTTTCCACAATGGCTGCACCAGTCTGCATTCCCACCAACAATGCACTAGGGTTCCCTTTTCTCCACAACCTCACCAACACTTGTTTTTTGTTGATTTGTTAATGATGGCCATTCTGACTGATGTGAAGTGGTATCTCATTGTGGTTTTAATTTGCATCTCTCTGATGGCTAGTGAGGCTGAGCATCCTTTCATGTCTCTGGGCCCTCTGTATGTCCTCCTTGGAGAAGTGTCTGTTTGGATCCTTTGCCCATTTTTTAACTGGATTGTTTGTCTTCCTGGTGTGGAGTGTGTGAGTTTTTTATATATTTTGGAGATTAAACTCTTGTTCAAGGTATCATTGGCAAATGTACTTCCCCATACAGTTGTGTGTTGTGTTTTAAAACTAGATTTCAGTACAGTTTCAAGATAAACCTGGTTCCAGGTCTTTAATGTATGTCTGGAATTATAATAAGAAAGCCTCTATGGGAAAATATTGAATTGCAAAAGCACCAACTGTTGGAGACTGCGTTTGCTTAAGGATTACCGTCCCTCAGTCAGGGGCCCTCCACCAAGGCAGGATTTTTGCTGAATAAATTGGCTTCTGTGAAATTGCACCAAATCTCTGAAGATGCAACTTTAGTAATAGAGGAAATGTATGTAAGCATACCCTAAAAGGAGGCAGATGCACCTTCTGGGGTCGTGATTGAATGTAGGGTTGAATGAGGAACAGGAGACTGCTCACATGAGGTAAGGCCCCATCACTGTGGCACCTAAGAGACAGAGCATAGCTACAAGCCAGTGATTTCTGTGAATTCTACTGCAGGAGTACCATCTTCAGCCCTTTGACAAGTGAACATACTGAGGCACGGAGATTGAATTCTAACCCGTACTGAATTGCGAAAGCCTAGACACGGCAGCATGGAACTCTGGCCAGGCAATCATCATGCCTGCGTCAAACCAATGGCCACTAGCAGTGTGGCTCATGCCTCTTCTGCGCTGAGGAAAAGTTTGGGAGAGGCAACAGCTGGTCTTATCCAATCAGATCCCAAAACAAGCCTTAAGGCCTTCCTCTTACTCTTTGGATCCAATCACTTGTCCCTACCCACTGATTCAAAATCATAGAACCTTGAAGGAAAGAACCTGCGAAGCAGCAACTGAAGCCCAAGAGAGGTGGAGATCACAGTTCAATAGTGGGTGCCTGTTTGAGACTCTAATGGGAACCTGGAGGATGGGTGAGGGCTTCAGACGGTCAAGGTAATGCCATTCCTGCCCCATCAGGGACTTGTGTGGAAACCCCCATCACGGAGGGGGGGAACGGGGGGCGGGGGGTAATAGCCCTTAGTTTCCCCACCAACCCTCACAATGGCTTGTTCCAAAATAGATACCCCCTTCCCAGTGGTACCTCCCAGAGGGGACTGCTCCCTCTCTTTGCTTCCTGCAGTGGTTTAAGCTGAGGAGGATTCTATCTTAGATCCTTCATCCCTAACTCCCATAGGCCCTTAGTGGTTTGATTAAGGAAGCTTTGATGAAAATGCCCTGTGCATCGCTCTTTCTCTGCCTCCTCCCACTCCCTAGACCCTTCCATCCCAGTCTTTCCCCACTCCACACCCTCATCCCCAAATGGGTCATCCCAGGCGCTAATCCTGAGATCCTACAGAGAGCCAAGGCCAAAGAGTGCATCCACCTGCCTCAAAGCTCCCACCTCAGAAGTGAGCTAAAGATGTCGGTAATGGGATAGCAATGTAGCAGCATCAATAAAAATAAAAACTGGGCCCTGGCTGTTGTGGCTGAGTGGATTGAGCACTGGCCTGTGAACCAAAGGGTCACTGGTTCAATTCCCAGTCAGGGCATGTGCCTGGGTTGCAGGCCAGGTCCCCAGTACAGGGCATGTGAGAGGCAACTACACATTAATGTTTCTATCCCTCTCTCTCCCCCACTTCCCCTCTGTCTAAAATTAAATAAATAAAATCTTTTATAAATAAATAAATAAGTACTGGAAACACCCTCCACTGGAATGTCAGCTCCACCAAAGCAGGAACGTGTGACTTTCTAGTTCCTTGATATCTCCCCAATGCCTACAGCAGGCACTTGTTAACTGTTTGTTTAATGACTGACTCCTTTGAATCAGCAGTTCCATGTCTAAGAGTGTGTGCTAAGGAAACACATATGTGCACATATCTGTGTGCACAAGGATGGCACAAGCAAACTACAGGGTGGGGCTTGAAGGGGGACTCTAAATGACTATTTTTAGTCAGTGACTTACAGAGTGAAATAAATAATCAGAATTCATGTTATACCACAGAGCACCTCCTAAACATGACGCAAAATGACTGGGACCTGTGTGTACCTGCAGGGGTGAGGGGGAAAGCCTTCTACAGGGCGGGATGTTAACAGGGACAAGCAAGTGGAGTGTATGTGTGTGCAGAGAAGTGACCGACTCCAAGAGGCCTGATTCCTGTGGGAAGAGTGGGGACTGGCCTGTGTTCAACTCAGATCTGGCCCCACACCACTACCAGGGCTATCTCAGATGAATGGGCTTGGGGAGGACTAACTCAGGAGCCTGAGAGAGGATAAGTCATTCCTTTCAGTTTCAATCACTCATTCACAAATGCAATGGGTTGACATTTACCTTTATGACTTGGATCAAGATACAATGAGAAGCTTATCGAGACTGACAATGAGAGGACAAGGATTCCCAAATCCTAACAGTCTGGGGGGGAGTCAGGACTCCTGGGGTGACCTTCATGGTGCCTAGAGTGAGGTCCTGACACCCTGTTGGGCCCTTATATGGCAGGGGAAAGGGATTCTGTGTCATTTTGGTAAGGGACCTTTGGGAGCCACAGGGAAATCTTGGAGCCTGGGGCCACATTAACAGGAGTAATATCCAGAACAGATGAGGGTACAGGCCCCTTGATGAGGAATGGGGACTTAGCCCTAGGACTACACTTTAAGAAAGAGTGAAACAAAATAGGCACAATAAACTTTGAAGGGTAGTCCACTTTATGGATGAGACCATTATGTCTTCTTCCCTTACGTCCCTTTTTGAATTTCCATGGACTGCACTTCTAATTCAATAGTTTAAAACTTGTTCATTAGCAAGTACTTATTGAAAATCTGTTATATGTCAGGACTTGTTCTAAATTCTTTACAAATACTAACTCATGTAATAGTCCTCACAACAAGCTAATGAGATAGGTAGTGTTGTTTTCTCCATTTTACAAGGCACCTGAGAAACAGAGGTTTAGTAACCTGCCAGCGGTCACACAGCTGGGAAATCATGGAGTCAGGATTTGAACCAAGGCTATCTGGATCCACAGTTTCATCCTTATAACCAACCACATACTGCAGGTAAGTTTTCTATTGTTGTGCTGTGTTTGTGCCGTCCTTCCTCACCAGACTGTGACATCTGAGGGTTTGTGTGATGCTTGTGTGACAGCCAAGTTTCCAGCAGTCGGGATGTACCTGGCATCGTGTGTGCATCCCTGAACAGATGTGTAATTGGCAAATTAACCTTTCTCCCTTCCATCCTGGGGTGGGCATCCAGAGTGCCCTCAGTGTGGGCACCATGCAATATGAGTTTCTATGCTCCTGACCCCAGAAAGATCCTTCTGAAAAGCTGGGAGAGGCTGAGGGGCCAGGATTCCATTCAGACCAATATGGTCATCTCAAATTTTCTGTTAGATAAAATTACTTTTGTTCTTAACAAAATATTTTTAAAAGAAAAGATATTATCACTATATAATAGATTACCACAGAAGGTAACTGTAAAAATAAACAACAAAAATATCATATTTTTATCAATTCTAAAATGCCTTTTTTACATTTCAACATGTCAGAAATCAGGACTACATCTTATAGTTACTGAGATGAGATGGCAGCATCCTTTCTTTCTCAAGGGTTACCTAAAATAATGGTGTCACACACTATGTATAGCATCTGAGATCTGATGAGACATGGTAAAAAGTTATGAAACTTTTACATTTAAATTTAAAGAATAACTTTGCTTTAGGTAATCATAGATCCATGTGATTTGTAGTGTTCTAAGTACTTCTCTTTTTTCCAACTTTACTGAAATATAATTGACATATAATATTGTATAAGTTTATGTAATATTTTCTGAAGATGAAATTGGAAGATTTTATGCAAGTATCCAAGGAGAAATTGATCACACACCAAAACAAGACACACTGATAATTATAGGTGATTGAAATGCAGGAGCAGGAAATAAAGCAGAATAAAATGTTGTCAGAAAAGTTTGACTAGGGGTCAGAAAAGAAGCAGGAGATGGGTTTGTGGATTTTCTGTAAAGCCAACCATCTGTCCGTCACAAACACATGTTTCAAACAACCAAACAGATGAGTGTTTACATGGACATCACCAGATGGCCAATACTGAAATCAAATAGACTATGTAATTGGAAGCAGGAGATGGAAAAGCTGTATTCTCTCTGCCAAGACAAGATCAGGAGCAGATTGTGGCACTGACCATGGACTGTTAATATCAAACAGTAGAGTAAATAATGACTACAAAAGAAATACACCTCACAGTTACAATCTTTTTCTCATGATGAGAACTTTTAAGATCTACTCTCTTAGCAACTTTCAAACACACAATACAGTATTGTTAACTGTAGTTACCATGTTGTATATTATATCTCCAGAACTTATTTATCTTATAACTGGAACTTTGTATGTATTCACCCCTTTCACTCATTCCCCATCCCCTACCTCCCACCTCTGGCAACCACCAATCTTTTCTCTGTTTCTATGAGTTGTTTTTTTAGAATACACATATAAATGAGATCATACAGTATTTGTCTTTCTCTGTCTGATTTATCTCATTTAGCAAAATGCCCTCAAGGTCCATCTGTGTTATTGTAAATGGCAGGATTTCCTTCTTTTTAATGACCAATCTCAAGCACTTCTTAGGAGCCATCTCACTTAACCCTCACTAGGCCCCTTGGTAGAAAACCCTGCCACCAGTAAGGACACTCAAGCCCAGACAAGGCAACTAACTGGCTTGGGTCATCCACCTAGGGTTAGGATTCCAAAGCCTATGAGGACAGCAGCTGGGGCACTCCCATGTTCACACTACCCTATCCTTCCCAGGGTCCCTTCCCTGTGTTCACTAACCAACCCCACACAGTGTCATTACAACTCCTGTCCCTGGCCCAGTAGCTTAGGTGGTTAGAGTGTTGTCCTGATACACCAAAGTTGCAGGTTCAATCCACAGTAAGGGAACATACAAGAATTAACCAATGAATGCATAAGTAAGTGGAACAGCAAATCAATCAACCAATCTCTCTCTCAATCAATCTCTCTCTCTCTCTCTCAAAATCAATCAATAAATAAAAATTTTTAAATCAACTCCTGACAGGACACTCACCTCACTTCCTCCTCTCAGAAATACTCCTCTACCCACCCTCAGCTCTGGGGGGAATCACCCTGGACTCCCAGTCTGGGTCTGGAGTTTCACTGGATCTCAGAGATTTTCAATTCTGCGCTAACGGATACTTTATGACAGATCCTTATGTCAGGGAGGAGCAATGTCTGTCCTGCACAATGCTCTGTGTTTGCAGGAAGCAGGGAAGGTCCTGAAGGGCTCCTCTGAGGCTGGACTGGGTGCTTGGAAGGAGGACACAAATGGGAGTGAGAAGGTGTAACAGACCTAATGAATAGAGCTGGGAGAAGGAGCTAAAGAGGCTCCTGGGGTGGAAGGGCAGGCCTAGTGGCCTGGGAGAGGAGATTTGGGAACAGATGTGTTGAGGTGGCTAGAAGTCCTGGTCCAAACATCACCATTCACACTCCACTGCCCACCCCCCAACCACCACAGATGCCCAGTGGAAATCTCCACTCTCCCTAGCTGCCTCTTGCTCACCTTCAATAACCAAGGTCACTTTAATGGGGTCCAAGATTGTTGAGCTTTGTGTTAAGGCATGCCCAGGTGTGTTGAGGGTCATAATCCTGAGTTAGGTAGATTAAACCACAAACAGAAGATACCATGATCTGTGTGTTTGAAAGAGAGAGTGAGAAAGACAGAAACGAGAGAGCTAAAGAGAGAGATATTTCTTATGAGCCTGATTATAGAAAACTCCTAAATGGTTTTACTGATCATGCTTAAAAAAACAAAACCATATTAAAATAAAAAAACAACCTGTCCCCTCAATTGTGAGAAGATGGCGGCAAGATAGATGGGAGTGGAGTCCACTTCCTCCTGCCCACTGGTAAAACACCTAGCCAATCTTCCAAGGAACAGAGCAAACAGCCAATGGTATTCCAGCATATATGAAGATTGGAGACCAAAAATTATAGGGGACATTGAATGATCCGACAGTAAGAAGAGTGCTTTGGGACAATAAGGTCCCCAGGACCAGGGCGGGCTGCAGCCCCAGGCCTGATGCCGGCCAGGTCTGCTGCAAGATTCTTGGGCAAGAGCCAGGCTGGGCTATGTGAGAGGCCAGGTGCTTGTTTGGACCAGTAGGCTTGAACAGGAAGAATTTTTCAAAAATGAAAAGAGAAAAAAAGAGGCACTCCGCAGCTGTTTGGGGAATTCACAGCAGCCTTTGGCCTCCTTCGCCCCTGCCCCTGGCAGCCCCAGGGTTGGTGTATACCCAGTGAACTGCGGCCTGGTGGAGGATAGCCTATGCCCAATCCAGGGGCATCAGGGTCTGTGCGCACCCGGTGATCCAGTGATCTGAGGCCCAGGGGCAGCCTGACCCCACCCACTCCAGAAGTAGGGAGGGGCAGTGCACACAGATCTACAGAGCTCACCCTAGGGGCTCCAGGAAGGAGCACCTCCCACCCAGCCCCCATGCTGGAGCCCTGCAGGGCTGAATGGCTCTGTAGGAGAAAGGCGGAACAGCCCCACAGAGGGGAGCTGCAGTCCAAGGAAAGACTTGACTCAGTGAGGGGCTAAACTACCTGGAAGGGGCACTGAGACTCCCTAGCATCTAGGTCAGCAAAGAGCAAGAAGGCAGTGTGTGAATTGCCCCTAATTTGTGCATCTCAAGGACAGGACAACTAGTGTACTAAAGGCCTACACTGGGCACAGAAGGGCACCTAGGAACTGGGCTGGAGGCTGGACAACAGAGAAGAGTGAGTCTCGGGAAGGGAGAAAAGTGAAACCAATACCTTCCCCAGCCTGATGCAGCCAGGAAGACCAGAAGAACGGGCCTGAACGGTTTAAAACCAGCAGAAGGAGTTTTTGTTTGTTTGTTTGTTTTAATACCTTCTTCCTTTCTGTCCTTCTCTCCATTTTTTATGCCTTCTTCCTTCCTTTCCTTTATTATTCCTTTTTTCTTCCTTCTTTTATTTATTTTTTAATTTAAAATTTTTTCTTTTAATTCCTTCTTCCATTCTTTCCTTCTTTCTTCTTTATTCCTTCTTCCTTCCTTCTTATTTTTTAAATTCTTTCTTCCTATCTCGCCTTCTCTCTTATTTTCTTTACCCTTCCTTCCTTCCTTCCTTCCTTCCTTCCTTCCTTCCTTCCTTCCTTTTCTTTCCTTTTCTTATTAATTCTCCCTTCCTTCCTCCCTTCCTTCCCTTTTTTTCCTCTTCTTTTCCCACAGGTGAGACATTAAAACCTCGAGCTGTGAAAAGACCAGAATTAGACCCAAACAGGGGTCATCTGAAAAAACAGAGACAGTGAGACAAATTTCACTTTACTACTCCAGAGAACTTGCAAGGTGAGTGCAGTAAACACCAGTACACCTGCTGGAAGAGGAAATCCACCAAGAAAGGAATCACCAACAGAAAACAGTGGAAGAAGATGAAGGAGGGAGTGGAACCCACACTAACCTCAATCCAAGACTGACCTTAAAGTACAACAAATTGGTGGAGAAATTACCCACAACAAACAACTGAACAAGAGTGAGAGGGAAGCCTCAAAACCTTGTTCACACAGAAGAATCAGATTCAACACAACCTGTCCACACCTACACAACATAATACAAGGTATGGTGGATGATTGACCCTCAGTTAACCAGCTGGAGGAAAGGATCCACCAAAGAAAGACCCAATAACAATCAAAACCCAAAGAAATACAGAGAGCCAACATAAATGACAGCCCAAGACCAATGAGCTCAGGAGATTAAGGAGACTGCACCACTGAATATCACAGGTATTCTACCATAGAAGTTCACACCATAAACCCAGGGAGTCAGAAAAGATCAATTTAAGAAGCAGAGGCTAACAAGAACAGTCTCACAAACAGTGGGAAGACAAAGAAACAATCCCTAAATGAAAGGAAAGGAGGAAGCCCCAGAAAGATTGCTAAAAGAAATAGAGTCAAGTCAACTATCGGATATTGAGTTCAAAGCACTGGTTATCAGGAAGCTCAATGAGCTCACAGAGAATTACCAGAAACTACAGGGAAACTACAATTAACTCACTGCAAACTATATCAACATGAAAAAGGAAATAGAAAATGTCAACAAGGACCAAGAGGAAATGAAGAACACAATTTCTGAACTGAAGAACACAATAGAAGAAATCAAAAGCAGGCTCAATGAAGCAGAGGATCGGATCAGCGAGCTGAAGGACAAGGTAGAAAAAAACACCCAGAAAGGGCAAGAAAAGGAAAAGAGGCTCAGAAAGAATGAAGAGGGATTAAGGGAAATGCAGGACAACATGAAACATAATAATATCCGTATAATAGGGATACCAGAAGGAGAAGAAGAAGAGCAAGGGATAGAAAACCTGTTTGAAAAAGTAATGGTGGAAAACTTCCCTAATCTGATGAGAGAAAAAGTCACACAAAGCCAGGAAACACAGAGAGCCCCAATCAAGAGGAACCCAAAGAGGCCCACTTCAAGACATCATAATTAAAATGGCAAAATTCCAAGATAAAGAGAGAATCTTAAAGGCAGCAAGGCAGAAACAGGAAGTAACATACAAAGGAGCCCCGATAAGGTTAGCAGCTGACTTCTCAATGGAAACGCTCCAAGCCAAAAGAGAATGGCAAGAAATATTCCAAGTAATGAGAACCAGAGGCCTGCAACCAAGGCTACTGTACCCAGCAAGGCTCTCAATCAAGATAGAAGTCCAAATAAGGAGCTTCCCAAACAAAAGAAGTCTAAAAGAACACACTTCCACCAAACTAGCTCTGCAACAGATGCTAAAAGGACTGCTTTAATGAAAGGAAGGGAAAGAAAGAGAAAGGAACATAGGTACAAAAAAAAATGGCAATTAATAAGTACCTGTGAATAATAACATTAAATGTAAATGGATTAAATGCTCCAATCAAAAGACATAGAATAGCTGAATGGATAAGAAAGCATGACCCACAGATATGCTGCCTACAAGAGACCCACCTCAGGACAAAAGACCTACACAGACTAAAAGTGAAGGGCTGGAAACAAATTTTCCAAGTAAACGGACAGGGAAAAAAAGCTGGGGCAGCAATACTCATATCAGACAAAATAGACTTCAAAAAAAGGGCCATAAAGAGAGACCCGTGGGGGAGGGAATGTGGGGCAGAGGGGAATAAAGGGGGGGAGGGACAACTGTAATAGCATAATCAATAAAATATATTTAAGGGAAAAAAAAAAGAGAGAGAGACCCAGAAGGTCACTTCATAGTACTCAAGGGAAGAATCCACCAAGAAGACATAAACATTGTAAATACATATGCACCCTACATAGGAGCACCCAAATACATAAAGAAAATCTTGGAAGACTTCAAGAAAGATATTGACAGCAACACAATTATAGTAGGGGATTTCAACACCCCACTGTCAAAAATGGACAGATCTAGGCCCGGCTGGTGTAGCTCAGTGGATTGAGCGCGGGCTGGGAACCAGAGGGTCCCAGTTCGATTCCCAGTCGGGGCACATGCCTGGGTTGCAGGCCAGGTCCCCAGCGAGGGCCATGTGAGAGGCAACCATACGTTGTTCTTTCTCCCTCCCTTCTCCTCTCTCTGAAAATAAATAAATAAAATCTTTTTTAAAAAAATGGACATATCTTCCAAACAAAATATCAACAAAGATACTTTGACATTAAACAATGCCCTAGATGAAATGGACTTAACTGATATATATAGAGAGAGCCTTTCACCCCAAAGAAGCTAAATACATGTTCTTTTCAAATGCACATGGAACATTTTCAAAGATAGACCATATGATAGTACACAAAACAAGCCTCAACAAATTCAAGAAAATTGAAATCATATCAAGTATTTTCTCCAACTACAGGGTACTGAAATTAGAAACCAACCCCAAGAAAAAAAACCCAAAACATTCAAAATCATGGAGATTGAATAGCATGCTATTAAACAATGAATGGGTCAAAAATGAGATTATGGAAGAAATCAAAAAGTTTCTTGAAACAAATGAAAATGAACTCGCAACAAGCAAAACTTATGGGAAACAGCAAAGGCAGTCCTGAGAGGGAAGTTCATAGCCATACAGGCCCACATAAAAAAAAATAGAAACATTTCAAACAAACAACCTACCCTAGGCCTACAAGAACTCAAGGAACAACAACAAAGACAGCCCAGAGCAAGTAGAAGGAAGGAAATAACCAAGATCAGAGCAGAATTAAATGGCATAGAGACTAAAAGCACAATTCTAAGGATCAGTGAATCCAGGAGCTGGTTCTTTGAAAAGATAAACAAAATCGACAAGACTTTAAGCAGGCTCATCAAGAAAAAAAGAGAGAGGACCCAAATAAACACAATCAGAAATGAAAGATGAGAGATTACAACTGATACCACAGAAATACAAAGGATTGTAAGAAACTACTACAAAGAACTGTATGCCAAGAAATTTGAAAGCCTAGGTGAAATGGACAAATTTCTAGAAAAACATAATCTTCCAAAACTCAGTGAAGAAGAATCAGAAAGCCTGAACCAACCAATAACAGCAGGCAGAATTGAAGCAGTAATCAGAAAACTCCCAACACACAAAAGCTGTGGAACTGATGGTTTCACAGGAGAATTATACAAAGCATTTAATGAAGAGCTAACTCCTATCCTTCACAGACTATTCCAAAAAATCCAAAATGATGGAAGACTCCCAAAATCTTTTTATGAAGCCAGCATCATCCTAATCCCAAAACCAGATAAAGACACAACAAAGAAAGAAAACTTCAGACCAATATCGCTGATGAACATAGACCCTAAAATCCTCAACAAAATATTGGCAAACTGCATCCAGCAATACATTAAAAAGATCATACACCATGACCAAGTGGGATTCATCCCAGGGATGCAAGGATGGTACAATATTTGCAAATCAATAAACGTAATACATCACATAAACAAATGCAAAGACAAAAATCACATGATCGTATCAATAGATGTGGAAAAAGTATTTGGTAAGGTACAGCACCCATTTATGATAAAAAAAAACACTCAGCAAAGTGGGAATAGAGGGATCATTTCTCAACATAATAAAGGCCATCTATGAGAGACCTACAGCCAACATCATACTCAATGGGCAAAAACTAAAATCTTTCCCACTAAGATCAGGAACAAGACAAGGTTGTCCACTATCACCACTTCTATTCAACATAGTACTGAAAGTTTTAGCCACAGCAATCAGACAAAAATGAAATAAAAGGCATCTAAATTGGAAAGGAGGAAACAAAACTGTCATTGTTTGCAGATGACATGATAGTGTACATAGAAAATCCTATAGACTCAGCCAAAAAACTACTCGACCTAATAAATGAATTTGGCAAAACAGCAGGATACAAAGTCAATATCCAGAAATCAAAGGCATTTTGTATACCAACAATGAAACATCAGAAGCAGAAATAAGGGGGGAAAATCACATTTGATATAGCAACAAGAAAAATAAAATAGCTAGGAATAAACCTAACCAAGGAGGTGAAAGACCTGTACTCAGAAAAATGCACAACACTGAAGAAAGAAATCATGGAAGACACAAACAAATGGAAACACATACCATGCTCATGGATCGGAACAATCAACATCATCAAAATGTCCATACTCCCCAAAGCAATTTATAGATTCAATGCAATCCCTATCAAAGTACCAGTGGCATATTTCACAGATATAGAACAAACACTTCAGAAATTTATATGGAATCATAAATGACCCTGAATATCTGCTGCAATTTTGAGAAAGAAGAGCAAAATAGGAGGGATCACAATACCTGATATCAAACTGTACTACAAGGCCACTGTAATCAAAACAGCCTGGTACTGGCATAAAAACAGACAGGTAGACCAATGGAATTGAACAGAGAGCCCAGAAATAAACCCAAGTCTCTATGGGCAATTAATCTTCAACAAAGGGGGCAGCAGCATAAAATGGAGTAAAAGTAGCCTCTTCAACAAATGGTGTTGGGAGATCTGGACAGCTACATGCAAAAAAAATGAAACTCAAGCACCAACTTACACCATACACAAAAATAAATTCAAGGTGGATAAAAGACTTAAATATAAGTTGTGACACCATAAAAGTCCTAGAGGAAAACATCAGTAGGAAAATCTCAGACATTCCACACAGCAACATCTTCACTGATATGTCCCCCAGAGCAAGGGACATAAAGGAAAAAATAAAAAAATGAGACCTCATCAAAATAAAAAGATTCTGTGGGGCTAAAGAAAACAGTATTAAAATAAAAAGAGAACCAATCGTATGGGAAAATGTGTTTGCCAACGATACCTCAGAAAAGGGTTTGATCTCCAAAATATATAAAGAGCTCATAGGACTCCACTCCAAGAAGAGAGAATAAACAATTAAAAAGTGGGCAAAGGACTTGAACAGACACTTCTCCAAGGAAGACATACAGTGGGCTCAGAGACATATGAAAAGATGCTCAGCATCACTAGCCATCAGAGAGATGCAAATTAAAACTACAATGAGATACCACCTCACACTGGTCAGAATGGCCATCATAAACAAGTCAACAAACAAATGTTGGAAAGAATGTGGAGAAAAGGGAACCCTAGTGCACTGTTGGTGGGAATGCAGACTGATGAAGCCACTGTGGAAAACAGTATGGAATTTCCTCAGAAAATTAAAAATGGAACTGCCTTTTGACCCAGCAATTCCACTGCTGGGAATATACCCTAAGAGCCCTGAAACTCCAATCCAAAAGAACCTATGCACCCCAATGTTCATAGCAGCACAATGTACAATAGCCAAGTGCTGGAAGCAACCTAAGTGCCCATCAGCAAATGAGTGGATCAAGAAACTATGGTACATTTACACAATGGAATTCTATGCAGCAGAGAGAAAGAAGGAGCTTCTACCCTTTGCAACAGCATGGATGGAACTGGAGAGCATTATGCTAAGTGAAGTAAGCCAGGCAGTGAGGGAAAAATACCATATGATCTCACCTTTAACTGGAACATAATCAACAAAAGAAAAAAGCAAGCAAAATATAACCAGAGACATTGAAATTAAGAACAATCTAATAATAGCCAGAGGGGAGGGGGAAGGGGACTGTGGGGAGAAGGGTTTTCAGAAACTACTATGGAGGACACATGGACAAAACCAAGGAGGAGGGTGGAGGTGGGGGAGGGAGGTGGGGTTGGATGGGATGGGGAGGAGGGGAGGGGAGAAAATGCAGACAACTGTAATTGAAGAACAATGAAATAATTTTAAAAAGGACACATGGACAAAACCAAGGGGAAGGGTGGAAGAAAGGGAGGGAAGTGGGTTTGGATGGGGTGGGGGGAGGGTAGGGGAGAAAATGCAGACAGCTGTAATTGAAGAACAATAAAGTAATTTTAAAAAATCAAGAACACTATGGACAATTATATACCAACAAATTCCACAATCTTAAGTAAATGGATACATTTCTCTTTTAAGAAGAAAAAGAGCCCTGGCTGGTGTAGCTCAGTGGATTGAGTGTGGGCTGGGAACCAAGCGGTCCCGGTTCGATTCCCAGTCAGGGCACATGCCTGGGTTGTGGGCCAGGTCCCCGTGAGGGCCATGTGAGAGGCAACCATACATTGCTGTTTCTCTCCCTCTCTTTCTCCCTCCCTTCCCCTCTCTCTAAAAATAAATAAAAATAAAATCTTTTAAAGAAAGAAAAAGAAAAAAATAACTAATGGGGCAAGCAAAGAAAGGAAAAGTACTTATAGTGAATGTGAATTAAGACAAAAGACAATATTAAAAGTGAAAAGATAAATATAATGAGAGGCACACAGAGGTTCTAGGAGTCCTGATTTGAAAACTAGCTGCACCAGAGACTAGTAATTTCACCATTAATAGATACTTATCTTAATCTCAATTACCTCATCTGTAAAAAATAATTAAACAGTGAGATTATTTTTAATGAAAAGTAGGATAATGAGCAGAGAGATTGAAATGTATTTATAGTGAAGCACTACATAGGGCCAACACATCATCTCCTGGGAGAAGCTATTCCTGACCAGAGGGTTACAGGGCTCCCCTCTGTGTTCTGAGCATCCCCTGACTCATGCCTGCCATGGCCATCATCACATTTGTTCAGTCATTATCTTCTGGATGGTTCACTGCTCATTAACTCTGAGCTCTCTGAGAACTTATATCCTGCATTAATCATTCCTATGTCCTCACAGCCTGCCTAGAGCAGAGCCTGGAGCCTGATTCACAGCAGGTACTCAGACAAGGGTTTTGGGGGCTTTTGTTTATTTTGTTTGGTTTGTTTTGCTTTGTCTGAGTGGTGGTGACACATGCTACTCACTTAAGTATAGCCAATGACTGAGTTCAGGACACACTATCTCAAAATATGGCACCTTAGCATATTAAATATTTCAAACTGAAGAAATGTGAGAAACTTCATGTGCAAGGAGGATTTTTCTGGCCTTCCCCTGAAGCAGGTCATAAGACCCTCTTTTGTGTGAGGTGCTTTCCTTGTACACAGAGAAAAGAAGTTTCCTTATCTGAAACGATAGGAACACTGACAGGAATCTGAATGAACAAGCCTTGCTGTCTACTACACTTAGCTCATACCCTTTTTGTCCTACCACATTTTACCATGACTGTCCACTCTTCATCAAATCTAGCATAAAAACACTCAGGTTTAACCACCTCTTTGGGTCATATAAAACTTATTATATTTAATAAATTTGTATACTTTTCTCTTGTTAATCTGTCTTTTGTTATGGAGCCCCACCTAAGAACTTAGAATGGTAGGAGGAAATATATTTTTCCTCCCTATATCATTATTAAACCAGCATTTTTTTACTGTAAATAATGCACTGTCAATGAGAGATCATAGGAAATCTTTCTGCAAACTTCTGTTCTCTCAAAGGGGGCTGTGCAGGAAAAGGTTAACTCAGCAGGCTTAGGTTTCTCAAATAATGCACATTCCAAAGAAAAGCCTGTATCCAGGACTGGTCCTTGGCTGGCTCCTAAGAGATAACCTCAGAGCCCTTGGAATATTTTGCCTGATGAAGTGTTTTGCATGTTTGAGACTTGGGCCATGTTGTACCAGTGGAATGAGGAAGTTTATCTTAACAATGCGATTTATGGTAAATGTCTGATTTTGTTCTGGGGAGATGGGGTCTGAGCAGCTGTGGGCAGTCATACAAGCTCTGCATGCCTATGTGACTGATACCCAATAAAAACCGTAGAAACCAAGGCTAAGATTAGTTTACCTGGTTGAGAACACTTCACATGTGTTGTCACACATCACTGGGAGAATACAAAAGTATGTGTCCATGCAACTCTACTGGGAAGGGACACCTGGAAAAGGAATATTAAACTTGATTTGTCCTGATACTCAATGCCTTTTCTCCTTGCTGATTCTAATCTGTATCCTTTCACTATAATAAACCACCCGGCTGGTGTAGCTCAGTGGATTGAGCGTGGGCTGGGAACCAAAGGATCCCGGTTTGATCCCAGTCGGGGCACATGCCTGGGTTGCAGGCCAGGTCCCCAGTGAGGGCCATGTGAGAGGCAACCATACATTGCTTTCTCCCTCTCTTTCTCCCTCCCTTCTCCTCCCTCTAAAAATAAATAAATAAAATCTTTAAATATATATATATAAAACCAAACCATGAGTATAACAGCTTCCAAGTCCTGTGAGTCCTTATAGAAGATCACCAAGTCTATAGCAAAACCTATTAACTTAAATATATATATTTATATTTTATTTAAAAATATAATTACAACTAAAGTTATCATATACACCATCAGTTATTCTGTATTTAACACTTTCAGGAGCTTTTTTTAAACTTAAAACTTGAATCCCCAAACCTGCTTCTTACTGGATTCAGTTATAGATTTTGTGTACACTCTGACCACCTTTATTATTGTGATGATTAAATGAAATCATACACATATGGAACTTAGCTCAGAGAAGTGGTAATGAATAGTATACACCTTGTAACTGTGCACTGTCATTATTCCTGTTGTTCTGAAAGGTCTCAATAAATGCAGCTGTTGTCATAAGTGTACACAGCTGAGCATTTGGTCAGCTCATTCACAACCATGGAGGAGAGATTGAAATTATCCAGGCTAGTAAACAGAACCATGACTTTACCTTACTGGGTGTAGAAGATCAATATCAGCATAGAACGAGGAGCAGGTAGCTTTCTGCATCACAGCATCATTAGAGGCATCTTGCAGGAAAGATGGGCACCTCACAAAGGCAGAAGTGACAGGGACCTGAAGCATTCCCTCTTGTCCCTGCCCTGTAAGTAGGGTCCGATACTGAAAAAGGAGATGCAATCCAGAAAGAGCTGATCATGAGAAACCCTATCACTGCATTCCTCACAGTCTTGTGGAGACAGCAGTTCCAAGAACAGAAGAATTTTTACATACCAATTCATTATTTCCAGATGAAATAATACTGTATATAGAGAACCCTAAAGATTACACCAAAAAAGGCCTAGAACTTATAAGTGGATTCAGTAAATTAGCAGGATACAAAATAAATATTCAGAAATCAGTTGCATTTTAAAGATTTTATTTATTTATTTTTAGAGAGAGGAGAAGGGAGGGAGAAAGAGAAGGAGAAAGCAATGTATGGTTGCCTCTCACATGACCCTCACTGGGGACCTGGCCTTCAAACCCAGGCATGTGCCCCGACTGGGAATCAAACCGGGACCTTTTGGTTCCCAGCCCGCGCTCAATCCACTGAGCTACACCAGCCGGGCAGAAATCAGTTGTATTTTATACACCAATAATGAACTATCAGCAAGTGAAACTAAGAAAATAATCCTATTTACAATTAGCTAAAAACATCACAAAATACCTAGGAATAAATTTAACTAAAGAGGTAAAAGACCTGTACTCAGAAAATTATAAGACACTGAAGAAAGAAGCTGAAGATGATACAAATAAATGGAAGCATATACTGTACTCATGGATAGGAAGAATTAACATCAGTAAAATGTCCATACTACCCAAAGCAATCTATAAATTCAATGCTTATTTCACAGAACTACAACAAATATTCCAAAATTTTATGTGGAACCACAAAAGACCCCAAAGAGCCACAGCAATCTTGAGAAAGAAAGAATCAAGTTGGAGGTATCATGCTACCTGATATCAAACTATACTATAAGGCCACAGTAATCAAAATAGCATGATACTGTCATAAAAACAGATCAACGGAACAGAATAGAGAGCCCAGAAATAAACCCATACCTATATGGCCAATTACTATTTAACAAAGGAGGCAAGAACATACAATGGGGTAAAGACAGTCTTTTCAATAAATGGTGTTGGGAAAATGGGACATACACATGCAAATGAAACTAGACCACCTTCTTATACCATATACAAAAGAAAATGCAAAATGGATTAAAGACTTCAATGTAAGACTCAATATACAGATGGCCCTCTTATACATGAAAAGATGCTCAACATCACTAGCCCTCAGAGAGATGCAAATTAAAACCACAATGAGGTATCACCTCACATCAGACAGAATGGCAATCATAACCAAATCAACAAACAAGTACTGGTGAGCATCTGGAGAAAAGGGAACCCCTAGTACACTGCTGGTGGGAATGCAGACTGCTAAAGCCACTATGGAAAACAGTATGGAATTTCCTCAGAAAACTAAAAATGGAACTGCCTTTTGACCCAGTGATTCCACTGCTGGGAATATACCTTAAGAATCCTGAATCACCAATTCAAAAGAACCTATGCACCCCAATGTTCATAGCAGTGCTATTTAGAATAGCCAAGTGCTGGAAACAGCCTAATTGCCTGTAAATGAGTGGATCAAAAAACTGTGGTATTTTAATATAATGGAATATTGCACAGCAGAAAGAAAGAAGGAGTTCCTACCTTTTGTAACAACATGGATGGAATTGAAAAATATTATGCTAAGTGAAATAAGCCAGTTAGTAAAAGACAAATACTATATGATCTCACCTATAAGAGGAATCTAACGAACAAAATAAACTAAGGAGCAAAATAGAACCAGAGGCATGGAAACATGGAACAGACTAACAGTGACCAGAGGGGAGGAGTGAGAGGAAAAATGCTGGAAAGAAAGGGAAGGGACTAAAGATCATGTATGAATGACCCATGGACATGGACACAGTGTGGGACTGACTGTGGGAGCGGAGGATGGGCTGGGCGGAGGAGGGCTAAGGGGGAAATTTGGGATAACTGTAATAGAATAACAATAAAAAAATTTTTAAAGACTCAAAGCAGCCCTGACCGGTGTTGTTCAGTGGATTGAGCTCCAGCCTTCGAACCAAAGGGTCACTGGTTCAATTCCCAGTCAGATCACACACCTGGGTTGTAGGCCAGGTCCCCAGTGGGGGCACACGAGAGGCAACCACACATTGATGTTTCTCTCCCTCTCCTCTCCCTCCCTTTCCCTCTGTCTAAAAATAAATAAATAAAATCTTTTTTTAAAGACTGAAAACCGTAAAACTGCTAGAAGAAAATGTAGGCAGTAAAATCTCCTAGCAATATTTTTTCTGCTATATCTTCTTGGTCAAGGGAAACAAAAAAAAAATAAGCAAATAGGACTCCATAAAAGTAAAAAGGTTTTGCACGAAGGAAACCATCAACAAAATGAAAAGACAGCCTACTGTGTGGAAGAAAATATTTCCCAATGATACATTTGATAAGGGGTTAATATCCAAAATTTATAAAGAACTCATACAAATCAACACCAAAAGAAAAAACAAGTAATCCTTTCAAATATGGGCAGAGGACTTGAATAGACACTTCTCCAAGGAGGACATTTACATGGTCAATAGACAAATGAAAAAATGTTCAGCATCACTAATCATCAGAGAAATGCAAATTAAAACCACAATTAGATATCACCTCACACCTGTCAGAATGGCTATCACCAATAAATCAACAGACAATGAGAGGCTTCCAGCCAAGATGGAGGCACAGGTAGATATGTTTCACTTCCTCGCACAAACAAAAAAAGGATTACAACCAGGGGCGGAGACAGGAAGCTGGGGCAGCGAGGATGCATGACAAGGTGGCAGCTGGCAGACCAGGATATCCCACATTCACGTGCAGATAAGCCGGGAGAAACAACCAGGGAGTGAGACAGACAACGCAACCCACTGTTCTAGCAAGGGAAACTAAAGCCTCAAGAGCTCTGGCTACAAACCTGTGGGGGTTGCAGCGGCGGGAGAAACTCCCAGTCTCACAGGAGAGTCTGTTGGAGTCCACAGGATCTTAGAACGTACACAAGCCCATCCACCTGGGAAACAGCACCTGAAAGGGCACAATCGACTTGTGGGAAGCGAGGGAAGTGACTGAAAGCCAGGCTACTCTTCATAGACCACCGAGAATCAATAATATTTACCATTCTTCATGGGATGTAGACCCCTTACCACAATATAGGTCCCTTTTGTCTCTCCCTCTTTGTGTTACAGTTAGCTTATATATTAAATCCACATACATTAAAACCCCATCAGACAATGTTTTAACTTTTACTTTAAATCCTCAAATATATTTTAATTAATTCAAAAGAGAAAAATGGTCTTTTGTATTTGGCCAAATAGTAACCCAATTTTGCTGCTCTTCATTCCTGATATTCCAAGTTTCCTTTTGGTATCATTTTCCTTCTGTCTGAAGAATTTCAATGGCAATTCCTTTAGGTCTGCTAACAACGCATTCTTTTTGTTTTCTGTCATTGTGAATTTTTTTTACACATTTATTCCTGAAGAATATTTTGCTGAATGTAGAATTCTGGATTGACAGTTCTATTCTTTCAACATTTAAAACATGTTGAAGGCAGGCTTCTGGTCAAGATGATGGCATAGACAGACATGGCTTGCCTCTTTACACAACCACATCAAAATTGCAACTAAACTATAGAACAATCATCACTCAGAACCATCAGAAATCAAGTTGAATGGAAGTCTGGCAACTACAGAATTAAAGAAATCACATCCATCCAGACTGGTAGGAGGGGTCCAGACACAGAACAGGCTGGACCTTCACCTATGTGTTGTGGAAAAAAATTTGGGAGAGATATCTTGGGAGCAAGGAGTCCCAGCTCCACACCAGACCACCCAGCCCAGAGTTCCAGTGCCAGGAAGATAAGTCCCCATAACTTCTGGCTATAAAAACCAGTGGGGTTGGGTTGGCAGAAGAAATTGTGGGATTCTCTGCCTCTCCTCTTAAAGGGTCTTGAACTGCACATGGACTTACCCAGACTCACTCCCTCTGGGCTCCAGCACTGGGGCAACACCTTGAAGGGTACCAGTATCATATGGGGAGGAACTGAAGTGTCCAGCATTAGGGCAAAAGCTGTGGGACAGTTTCTTCCCAGACAGAGCTGCAGACAGCGGGCATTGTACCCTTGCTGAGCCCTACCGAACACAGAACCACAGAGCGGTAGCATCATATCTGAGTATCCATCAACCTGGCTCACATGGTAAGCCCCGCCCTGATGATTACATAAGGGACTGCCCCATCCAACTTACAGGCCCACCCAAGCAACCCTCTCACACTGGTAACAGTGGCTTTTCCATATGAAGGGCTGGGCTAGGCACAGGCTTCAAACCTTCCTAAATCCACTCAAACAAGCAACAGCTGAGCCCAGCCCCCATATCTCTCACCAAGTGGCCACAGGCTAGCAACTAGCAGTAGCTATCTGCAGGTCACTTTATAGCTTATGCCAAGTGACCCCAGAAAGAACATAGGTGGTGGCTGAACTTAGACTTCACCACCTGGGAAACCCCAGAGCCTGCACACTCAGTGGACAGTTATAGACAACGTCAGAGCATCACCCAACTACCTCCACATGCTACAGAGGGAGGTGGTTGCTGGCCAGGGGTCACAGGCAGTCCTACCAGCTGCCTAGACTGGGTAAATCCCTCCCATCGATCTTCAGACAGCAAGCAAGACTCATCTACAAGAGGAAAGAGTACTCAGCCCACATGGAGGAAGCACCTCGAGTACACAGCTTGGGAGATAGGGAAGGCTGTGCCACAGGACCCTACAGGACACCTACTACATTAGGGAACACTACTACATAAGACACAGAGTCAAAGAAGCTCTACCTAATACATAGAAAGAAGCACAGGGAGGGTGCCAAAATGAGCAGACAAAGAAACATGGCCCAAATGAAAGAACAGAGCAAAACTCTAGAAAAAAGAACTAAACAAAATGGAAATAAGCAATCTATCAGATGCAGAGTTCAAAATACTGGTTGTAAGGATGCTCAAGGAAATCATTGGGTATTTTAACAGCATAAAAAAGACCCAGGCAGAAATGAAGGATACACTAATTGAAATAAAGAACAATTTTCAGGGAGTCAACAGCAGAGAGGATGAAGCCTAGAATCAAATGAATGATTTGGAACATAAGAAAGAAAAAGACATCCAATCAGTACAGCAAGAAGAAAAACGAATCCAAAAAATCAAGGATAGTGTAAGGAGCCTCTGGGACAACTTGAAACATTCCAACATT
The DNA here is from genome assembly GCA_004026765.1 of Micronycteris hirsuta. NCBI lineage: Eukaryota > Metazoa > Chordata > Mammalia > Chiroptera > Phyllostomidae > Micronycteris > Micronycteris hirsuta. Next base: position 28,515 of record PVJI01017529.1, read on the forward strand.
CACATCATAGGGATGCCAGAAGGAAAAGAAAAATAGCAAGAAATGGAAAACTATTTGAAAAAAAATAATAAAATAAAACTCCCCTAATTTCATTGAGGAAATAGACATACAAGTACAGGAAGCACAGAAAGTCCCAAACAAGATGGATGTAAAGAGGACCACACCAAGACACATCATAATTAAAATGCCAAAAGTTAAAAATAAAGAGAGAATCTAAAAGTAGCAAGAGAAAGGCAGATAATTACCTACAAAGGAGTTCCCATAAGACTGTCAGCTGATTTTTAAAAAGAAACTTTGCAGGCTAGAAGGGGCAGGAAAGAAGTATTCAAAATGATGTAAAGTAAGGATCTACAACCTCGATTACTCTATCCAGTAAAGCTATCGTTTAGTATCAAAGGGCAAATAAAGTGCTTCCCCCAGCCCTGGCTGGTGTAGCTCAGTGGATTGAGCGCGGGCTGGGAACCAAGCGGTCCCAGTTCGATTCCCAGTCAGGGCACATGCCTGGGTTGCAGGCCAGGTCCCCGTGAGGGCCATGTGAGAGGCAACCACACATTGCTGTTTCTCTCCCTCTCTTTCTCCTTCCCTCTCTCTAAAAATGAACAAATAAAATCTTTAAAAAAATAAAAAATAAAGTGCTTCCCCAATAAGGTAAAACTAAAGGAGTTTATCACGACCAAACCATTATTATATGAAATGTTAAAGAGGCTTATTTAAGAAAAAGAAGATCAAAACTGTGAATAATGAAATGGCAATAAATACATAACTATCAACAATTGAATCTAAAAAACAAACTAAGCAAACAACCATAACAGAAACAGAATCATAGATATGGAGGACATTGGGATGGTGGCCAGTGGGGAGGAGTTCTGGGAGAATGGGGAAAAAGGTGAAGGGATTAAGAAGTGCAAATTGGTAGTTACAGCACAGGCAGGGGGATGTTAAAAGCAAGTGTAGGACATGGAGTTGCCAAAGAAAGTATACACATGACCCATGGACATGAACAAAGGAGTGGGGATCACCAGAGGGAGTGAGGGGTGCTGGGTGGAGTGGGGAGCAAAGGGGAAAAATTAGGACAACTGTAATAGCATAATCAATTAAAAAACTGTTTTTAAAAATTTACCAAGAATACATCATAATCTGTAATGTGTATGCGCTGGTGCTGGAGGTCCCCAAAACCATTCCACATTCAATTATTTGCAAAGAGAATTCACAGAACTCAGCACGTAGCTGTACTGATGGCTAAGATTTATTACAACTTAAGGATACTATATAAAATCAGCAAAGGGAAAAAGTGCATGGGGTGAAATCCAGAGAAAAGAAGCATGAGCTTCTAAGTGTCTTTTCCCAGTAAAGTCACACAGTTCATTCCTCTGGCAATGATTTCTGATTAACATGTGTGCGGTTTTGTCTACCAGAATAGCTCAGTAATACCAAATGCTTTCTCCCTAAAACTGGGAATGAAGCAAGAATGTCAACTCTTGCCCTTATTATTTAACATTGTACTGGAAGTCCTAGCCATTTCAGTAAGGCAAGAAAAAGACATAAGTGGCTTACAGGTTGGGGAGGAAGAAAAAGAGCCACCCCAGTTCTCAGAGGACATGATTATCTGCATAGAAAATCCCATGGAATTTATTTTTTAAATACTAGAACTAGTAAGTGAGTTTAGCGACATTGCAGAATACAGTTCAATAGACAAATATCAAACAAAGTTTTATATACCAGCAATGAGCAATACAAACCAAAATTTGTTTAAAACACACACACACACAATGCTGTTCTACAATAGCTCCTCAAAAAAAATCTAACAAAACGTGTATAGGATCTGTGAATGTTGAAAACTACAAGAAACCGATTAAAGAAATTGTAAAAAAGACTAACTAATATGAAGAAATATGCTGTGTTCATGGGTTGACAGATTTGATATACCCATATTTTCCCATGTATAATCCACACTTTTTGCCCAAATTTTTGAGGGGAAAATAAGGATGTGCATTATACATGGGTAGAACCTGAAATATGTTGTATTCGTTCTTGTGTTTTGTAATTATTTGTTACATAAAATTTCTTGTGCCATAATATGCTCAAAAATAAATGCTAAAATTCCTTTATAATACAAAACACAACTATCTGAATATTAAATAAATAAATAATTGAATTTAAAAATTAAAACAAAAGATTTTTTTTCCTGAAAGTGTGGGCCCAAAACGTGGGTGTGCATTATATACAGCAAAATACAGTAGTTATCATGTCAGTTGTCCGCAAATTGATCTGTAGATTTAGTGCAATTCCAATCAAAATCCAAGCAGAATTTTTTTTAGATACAGACTAATTGATTCTAAAATGTATGTGGGAAAAAAGAGGATCTAGGATTGTCAAAATACTACTGAAAAGGAAGAACAAATTGGAGTACTAACACAGATTTTAAGAATTACTATAAAGCTACAGTAAGCAAGACAATGTAGTACTGAAAAAGGGATAAGCACAACTTGTAAAATATCAGTTAGCTATATTTGTATGTGAGGGTGTGACTATGAAGGAACAGCAAAAGGGAATTCTGTAAGGTGGTGGAAAATCATGTATTCTGAATGTAGTGGTAGTTACATGAATCTATACATGTGTTAAAACTCAGAGAACCTCCCTGGCTGGTGTAGCTCAGTGGATTGAGCGCGGGCTGAAAACCAAGTGGTCCCGGTTCGATTCCCAGTCAGGGCACATGCCTGGGTTGCAGGCCAGGTCCCCAGTGAGGGTCATGTGAGAGGCAACCACACATTGCTGTTTCTCTCCCTCTCTTTCTCCCTCCCTTCTCTCCAAAAAAATAAATAAATACAATCTTTAAAAAAAAAAACTCAGAGAACCTCTGAAGTCAATTTTACTGTATGACAGTTTTTTAAATAAATTTTTAAAATACTGTCAATCAAGCAAATGAATATCCTTGCTTTCTGCAAAACTGTTTTAACACAGTTATATATACACCTAACAGTAGCCTTGTTTGCTTTTGAGCTATATATGAGGAGGGACCCCCAAAAAAACCAGAATTATCTTCTGAAGGACGGGCCCCTTGTAGTACAGGTTTCTCTGCTAGGTGAGCGTTCTAGGAACCCATCTGCATCAGTGTACCAGCTGGCATTGTTGTGAGAGGCTGTGTTCAGCGTCAGTGAATTTTTCGAAGACTATTTCAATGTGTTTGTCCATTTCATGATGGGTGATTTATGAATTAATGCACCTGCCCACACCATGCTGAGTGGTCAGCAGTTTTTGACCAAAAAAGACATGACCCCTGTGCCCCAACCTCCCTATTCACCTGATATGCCACAAGTGACATGTTTTTTGTTTCCCTGGATGAAAAAATCCTCAAAGGGAAATGTTTTTGCTGATGTGGAAGAGGTGAAACAAAAAACAGCAGAAAAACTAAAAGGCATCAAAATAGACAAGTTCAAAAACTGTTTTGAGCAGTGGGAAAAAGCCTCAATAGGTGTATCGCATCAAATGGAGAGTACTTTGAAGGCAACTGAAGTTTAAACATGTCAGAATAAATACATGATTTTTTATTTTAAAATTCCAGGGTTTTGGGGTACCCCCTCATATAAAGGGAATCCAATAGCGTGTCTTCTCTTGTATCTGACTCCTTTCACTCTTTTGTCTGTGTGTGGTTTAGATCATTCTGTCTTATAGCTGCGGTATCAATATAACACAATGTATTTCCTGGTGATCTATAATTGGGCTGTTTCCAGATTTTTGCTATTACAAATAGTTTTCCTATCTGAACATTCCTGTGTCTCTCCCAGGTTTATATGTATGCACAAGAATGCTCACCACAGCTAGTTTAGAATGACAAAAAAAAGTAAATCATATACAACCTACCCATCCAATAGGAGAATGACTAAATTAGCTATGGCTATGATAAATGATGATATATTATCAAAACCATTTCAGAACATGGGAGCCACAGTTTGGATAAGTTACACAATTGTTAATGGGGGACTCATGGCTTTAAGGACTCCAGAATGGTTGCAATAACTTTTGGGGCAGTGAGCTCATCTTAGGGCTTCCTGTGAGCAGAGATGAGGACCAACAGGAAGGGGCCCTTGACACAGGCAACTGGCCATCCCAGAGCACTACAGAGAGGACCTCAACTGATTCCTAGCCCATGGTTCTGATCTCACAGCTTCCCAACCTGCCTGACTGGCCTGAGCACTTCCAGGAAGACAGACCTGGGCAGGGCCTGAAGTGTCTCAATTCAGTCTTTCCCCACCAACTCTGACTTGCTCCTTTTTCTCTTGGGCCAAATCTGCTTCCTCCTTGACACAGCTCCTCCTCCATTCATAAGCATCCCCTTCATGATAGGAGTGTAATTGTGCCCATTGTGCAGGTAGACAGGAGCAGAGAAGACAGGAGCTGGGCCTGCAGCCCCACAGCAGCTGAGTGGGCAGATTGTGGGTTGTCTTTTCTTGCCCCATAGTCATACATACACTCAAACCATTGGGAGCTTTTCTGTTGCTTCCTTTTGTAGGCCCGTAACTACCCCAGACCAGCAGCCCTGATGCATCTACTCACCCCAGATAGAGATTCTACATTCAACATTCAGGCCCTGGGAGGGGCCTGGATGGAGGCAGAGCTGGCAGCTGGCCAGGAATTGAATGGGGATCTGGTGGCCTTTTCCTAAACCCCATGCTCTGTTGAGGCTGCCCCCCAGTGCCTTCAGGGTCCACTGCTGTGCTGTCAGGACAGCCTAAGCTATAGCCCAACCTGCCCTGGGGTCCCAGCAGCAGAGCCAGTCCATCCTGTGGAAAAAAGCCTATATAATGGAACCTTTCAATGAGAACAAGATTAAAAATATGAGCTCTTCCTTTTAACCATGAAAATGATCTTCTGGTAAACAGAATAAGAGCAGGAAGGGAAGGAAGACAAACTGAAGAACACTCTGAACACCACTGACTAGGACCAGGGTCCTCCAGGAGGAAGGGCAGAGCAGGTCCTAGGCTGCCCCAAGCTGTCCACACAGAGAAGGGAGGGGAGGTTCTGAGTGATACCAGGAATCGGGCTAAGGCACCCAGAGAGGCCTGTGACCCCTTCAGGTATAAATGTTTAAGCCTCTGTACCTCCTCTGCATTCTCCAAGGCCTTCCCAATCGTGCAGATGTGATGCCCCCTGCTGGTAAAGTTGGGTATTACTATAATGTGGACAGTCCATGACTGAGCTGTGCCTGGTGACACCAGGACCTCACCATGGGACCAACACTACAGACACACTTCCCTGAAGAAAAGGGAAAGGTCACTCTGACATAGCAGAAAACTCATGTTTGGACCTGCACTCATCCTGGAGCACAGACATCCAGAACAGGAAGTGGAGGTGTTGTAAGATGTGGTTGGATGACAGTAGGCTGAGGACTGAGAGCTGAGGACAGAGAGCAGAGGCCACAATAAGATCAAAATAATGGGCCTTGTAACAAGGAGGAGAAAGGAGAGGAAGATCAGGAAGGCGCTGCAAAGGACTGTGAGAAGGGCTGCTGAGAACACAAAAGGCACTCAGGGCTTCGGTTTCCTCATCTGTACACTGGTGGTAAAAGTACAGTTGACATCATAGAGTTGGTGTGAGAGAAGTATGATTCATGTGAAATGATCAGCCAGTGTCTAGCACAGAGTAACTGAGGTAAATGCTAAGGTGTTGCTATTGTTATTATTACAAGAACCATATAATCTTAATTAACTGGTAACATGCTCTTCTCCCCCACAGGATGGACACCTTGTTCCCTTCGAGTTTAAGCCCCATCTGTCTGCTTCTGTGGCCTCAGTGTGGAAACAATGGCAGTCACCACAGAGGCCTGGTGATGGAGGGGGTGTTTAATAGGCAAAATAATAGCCCCGAGAGATGTCCACATCCTAAACCACAGAATGTTGAATATCTCACCTAACGTGGCAAAAGGGACTTTGCCGACGTGAATAAATTTAAGCATTTTGAGATGGGAAGATTATCCTGGGCCCAATGTAATGAGAAGGGTCCTTGTAAATGAAAGGAGAGAGTGATTTGATGAGAGAAAGATGATTCACCATTGATGGCTTTGAAGATGGAGGAAAGGGGTACCAGCCAGGTCTTTGGGCAGCCTCTAAAAGCTAGAAAAGGCAAATGAATGATTTCTCCCCCAGATCCTCCAGAAGAAACTCAGCCCTGCCCACAGTTGGTGAATTGTCTGACCTCCAGAACCAGAAGATAATAGAATTGTGTTGTTTTTGTTGTTGTTGTTGTTGTTGTTGTTTTAAATATATTTTATTGATTATGCTATTACAGTTGTCCCATTTTCCCCCTCTATTTCCCCCACCTCGCACCCCCCATTCCCCACCCTTTAGTTTTTGTCCATGGGTCATTCACATAAGTTCCCTGGCTTCCACATTTTCCATACTATTCTCAACCTCCCCCTGTCCATTTTCTACCAATTGTTTACACTACCTATTCTCTGTACTTTCTCCTCTCTCTCTCTCTCTCTCTCTCCCACTCCCCTGTTGATATCCCTCCATGTTTATATAAATCCCTTTAACATTTCATATAATGAACACCGGGTGATGATGAACTCCTTGAACTGGACCTTATCTGAAAAGCACTTTATCTGCCCTTCCATTCAAATGAAAGTTTTGCTGGATAGAGTATTCTTGGATGTAGGTAGTTGCCTTTGACTTGGTATACTTCTTTCCAGCCCCTTCTTGCCTGAAAGGTCTCTTTTGAGAAATCAGCTGACAGTCTTATGGGAACTCCTTTGTAGGTGATTGTTTCCTTTTCTCTTGCTGCTTCTAAGATTCTCTCCTTATTTTTAATCCTGGGTAATGTCATTATGATGTGTCTTGGTGTGTTCCTCTTTGGGTCCAACTTCTTTGGGACTCTCTGAGCTTCCTGGACTTCCTGGAAGTCTATTTCCTTGGCCAAATTGGGGAAGTTCTCTTTCA
>PVJI01017530.1:0-35163 GCA_004026765.1 Micronycteris hirsuta
GACTCTAAGTCACATTATGGAATTTTGATGGGCTGGACGGTGAGGGAATCTTGCCAGGAGAGCTCAGAGCACAGAATCATTTGGGAACCTACAGAAACAGGAGCAGATCAGTGTTCTCTTGTAGCTTCTCTGGTGTAGTGTTGAGGCTAGAAAGTTAGAAGTAGCAACTCTCAATTGAGACGGTCGCCATTAAATAGCTTTTCCAGAAGTCCCACGCAACCTCAGCTTATGTCTCATTGGCTGTCATTCCTTGCGTTGGAGGTGGGAAATTGGTATCTTCTCACTGTGAATGTTACTATGCTGAATGGTTTTGGGGTTGGCAAGTAGCATTCTTTGCCACAGCAGCAAAAAACAAAGAAAACGATGTTAATGCTTCAGTCATGGTCAGGGTCATGAACTAGGATTTACAGTAAGTGTCTGGAATAGAAGAGCGAACTGGCTGAAAGGGTGAGAGTCGCGGTCGGAGAGTGGAATCCTGGCATTTAAGACGGCAGAGGCCGGGCGGCTCTGCAGAGGCTGGGATCGCTAAAAGGCCAGGACATGCCCATGAGATCTGAAAACTGAGTTGCTCGTGAACCTGAAATCTCCGTCCCCTTCCTTTTGTTGGAATAGCGCCTGGACAAACACAGCAGAGGCCCAGCTGAGGGCTGCAGATGCCTCCTTTGTCAAGCACCCCCAATCTATAGGCCAGACTCCTTAGAGACAGTTTAAGTCTCCCGCCCGTGGGCTGAACACAGTGATATTGCGTGGGTAACGTGTTTGGTAAAACACGGGCTTTTAATTGCCCAACACTAACTCCGAAAATAATGGTGTGTTATCTACCATCTGCCATGGTAAGAAAAGGGCCTTTCCTTGCTTGCACTGTGTCATCATTTGTAAACTTACAGTTATTATTTTTCTCCTTATTCATTAAAATGCAATCTCATCGTTTTCATTTTATATAGTAAGAACATGCCCTCGTCTCCGCCAACCCAGACGTGGCCACCTCAGCTGTTCCACGGGGGAAATGTCGTACAAGACCACGTGCCTGGTCACCTGTGATGAAGGGTACAGGCTGGAAGGAAGTGCTAAGCTTACCTGCCAAGGAAACGCCCAGTGGGACAGCGTAGAGCCCCGGTGTGTGGGTAAGCTTCAGAAAGCTTTGGTGATTCAGTTCTGTTTCTCTCTGATTTCCTCTGTGTTCTGTGAAGACCTAAAGCTAAAAACTGACTCATAATGACTGTAGAATCAAAACCATACATACAGATGCACAGAGATATAGGCATGTAAATAAATATGTCGTTTTCTTCCCCTCCACTGGTCAAAAGACTTTTACTCCAGATTCCAGTTTTCCAAATCACTGAGATTTCCAGCTTGAAAGGTTAAAACTTTTTTGTTTCAAAAAACTGGGGCCAATTTTGATGGATTTTTCAAAAACACAAATATTGTATAATTCCCTCACTTTGTTCAACACAAGTTACTTTTACCTCGTTGTTTAAAGGACAGAATTATGACCCAGTGAATCTTAAGCTAGGCCATAAAATCTATTTCATCATGTTTTCTGCCTGTCCTTCACTAAGAATTGTGATATCTTGCTACCAAAGTTGGGTCCAGAATGAATAAATTCAGTAGCTTTTTCAGTTTTCTACTTTGCTACGCTACAGATAAAATAACAATCAGGAATTAGCAATAATGATGATGATGAGATGATGATAGCTCCTATTTAGTGAAACTTTACTCTGTGTCAGATATGGTATAACTAGGAGCACTAGCAGGTATGTAATGAATATCCAACTTCCAAAACACGGAGAAGATGAAGAACTATATGTATGGAATAAACGGAGAAGTGCCAGGACCTAAGATGGGAAAACTAGATACTATGGATATTCCAGTTCCTCCCAAACTGACGCACAGCTTTATTCTGCTGTGGTCTAGCGTGGGACTCGTGGGTGATCACAAGGGAGTGTGCCACTGGCAGGGATGCTGGGCGTGCTGGGGGTTTCCTTAACCATCCAAGAGTCGACCCGCACAGTGCAGGCTCAGAAACACCGATACAGTACTGAGAAGAAACTCATCTCTGTGATACAGGAGCGTAAAATGTACTATTAAAGATTCAGTTTATTAACAACGGCACACCTACTGCTGTGAGCGCTGCAAGACGTTGGCCCGACAAGCATCGTCGGTGCTTTTGTCGGGCGGAGAGAATGTGCGGCATGTGCAACTCGTGAGGACGCAAATAACATTCTGTCGTTTCCCTACCGCAGAGCGCCAGTGCCCCACCTTTCAGAAGCCCAAAGGTGTCATCATTTCTCCCCCAAACTGTGGCAGGCAGCCAGCCAAACCTGGGACCATTTGTCAGCTAAGTTGCCGCCAAGGATTCATTTTACATGGAGTCAGAGAAGAAGTGAGATGCGCCACCTCTGGGAAGTGGAGCGCCAGAGCTCAGACGGCCGTTTGTAAAGGTAGGTCTTCTGGTTAGTCAGATTGAAAACCAAATTCCTACGTGACGACATACCGGTGCGTTGTGGGATTGTCCTTCTTTGCCACTTTTGCTGCAAATTCATGATAAAATGAAGGTGTTCCCCCAGTATACACTATGAGGATTCCTTCTCCCAAATGATGGATTTACAAAATCCAATTACAACACGCCAGGCAATGACAGAAGATATATAAAAATAAGGATAATATTGGAGCTGGAAATCAGCTAAGTATTAAATAATTTTCCAGAGAAACTGCTCTAAAGAAACAAGAATCAGACTCACATTTCACTTCTCTTCTACCACTCTAAATGCCAGAAGGAAATGAAGCTGTGTCCAAAGAATACAGAGAGAAAGTGGATATAAACTTTAAATTCCCAGTCCAGACAAGCTATTATTCAAATGTCAATGAAAAATAAAAAAATTTTTCAAGTTTTCAGAGTCAATATGCTAATGCATCTTTGTGGGGGGAATTTGTCAAGTATAAACCCCTTGGAGAAAATGAAAATATGAATTGAATAAAGTTGTAAAGAAACAAGAAGATGAATTAAATCAGTTCAGATATATGTATTTCACTGCAGGTTACAAAAGACCTAATTTAATGTAACAAAATAGGGAGTTTATTATATAATATAATAAGAACTTAGCTCTACAGTAATTACTGTGGATATGTGCAATTTTACCACTACTAATTCAGTGTTCCTACTGCAGAATTTTGCACTACAAAAAAATCATTGACTGTAATTTGTTGTTTGTTTGGACAGTACCTTTTGCACTGCTAATTGCCCTTCTAGTGGAGTTACTCTAGAGTTACTCCTTTGCACTGCTAGTTGACAGCCCTTGTTTTGAAGTGTAGTTCCATCTGCCAGAAAACATTCCATTTTTTCCTGTTTATTTATTTATTTCATTCAAAAACTATTTATCAAGGTCCTGTTATATGTCAGATATCATGTAGCACCATGGGACAAGAGATACCCTGGCACTCAAAGAAGTTAAGTTCTTTTTGGGGAGACAATTCCGTTTCAAAATGGCACGTTGCGTTGTATGCTTAGGAAGGACAGAGTGGTGGGAACTTGTGGAGCGAGCACCTAAAATGGACCGGAGGGGCCAGAGGCAGCTTTCTGAGGAGCTTGTGTCTATACTGAGAATCAAAAGACAAGTAGTAGTTGTGTAGGTAAAGGGGAGAGAGGACATTGATTCAGGCAAAGGGAAGAACATAAGCAAAGGTTGAAGAACAACCATGGAGCTTTCATGGGACTGAAAGTACCCAGCGTGGAGACCCCAGTGTCGGATTGGAAAGGCGAGGCTCAGGTGAGTGGGGGGCAGTCCATCGAGCCCTGGGAAGCTGTGCTGGGACGAATCCACCTGAAGGCAGTTGTGCATTCCGGTCAGTCAGAAATGGGGATGGAAAAGATGAGTCATAAAAGCATTCCTATATCTGTATCTCATTCTTACACGACATAGGATTAATTACCAACATATTAATTGATCTGTGTATTTTCTGAATCAGACGTGGAGGCTCCCCAAATCACCTGCCCTAAGGACATAGAGGCCAAGACTCAGGAACAGCAAGACTCTGCCAACATCACCTGGCAGATCCCCACAGCCAAAGACAACTCTGGGGAAAAGGTAAGGCTTATGCAAATATTTGTGTCCTTTTTCAAATAGATTCTAAATATGCTATAAATGTGTTTGATATTGAAGATTTATTAATACTCTAATGATAGCCTTCTCTCTCTCTCCACTCTACTGATCCATATTTGATAGAATGATCAGCTGTGAGGTTTTCATTAGAAATTTTAAAGTACAATGGAAAAGACAAATGTACTTCGCTACAAAACTATTTTTTAAAAATTCCTAAATTAAAAAACAAATACCAAATTGGAGGAAAATGCTTCAAACTTGTCTAAAGTTAGAATACTTATTATATAACATATCAATATAAATTTATTTTTATCATATAATTTTCAAATGGACTAAGAAGGTAAACATATAATACAAAAAGGAAGGATATGTCTATACCATATAAACATATGAGAATTTAATCTTAATGTAAGACATAAAAAACTACAAATTAAAACAATGACCTAGTTACGTAGTTTTGATTTATAAAAAGCATGATATTTAAAATAGAGTAGGGAACTTTTATATTGACACTATCAAATATTGACAATGAGATTGCAGATTAGTGCTGTGCTTTGGGAAACAAATTTTGTGTTATCTACAATAAATTGTTAATGACTTTGAGGTTAGTGATTCTGTTTATGAAAATTTATTATAAGGACATAATAAAATATTTTGAAATTTTCTGTGTAAAACTGTTCATCCTAGTACTATTTACAATAGTAAAGTATGGGACCAATTTAAATGTCTTTCAACAGATTTTTCTTCAACTATTGTATACTTATTCTCTGGAACATTATAGATGCAATTAAGAGTCATCCTAAGTTCTAAAGACTACGTAATAACATAAAAAAGTGTTTTAAGATATTTATGTTTAACAACCAAGGAACAACATTTCAGATTGTGCTAATGCTACAAACTATGCAAATAGAATTATCTAGAAAGAAATAGACCAAAAGAAGATCTCTTCTCGGCCTTTTGGCTAAGATCAAGTGTAGAAATAGACCAAAAGATTGTGCCAGATTTTTTTTCCTTTTTGCTATGTGTGAAATATTGTGTCATTTTTAACTTTACTAATAATATATAAATCAAAGCGAAATAAACACACCCTTGACATTAAGTGTAACTTTCAAAATATCCTTTAACTCCAAAAGGTGTCCATCCACGTTCATCCAGCTTTCACCCCACCGTACCTGTTCCCGATTGGAGACGTTGCTATCACATACACGGCAACGGACGTATCCAGTAACCAAGCCAGCTGTACCTTCCATGTCAGAGTCATTGGTAAGTCTTCACACTCCTTGGGTTGGTTTGTGGAAATCATCCTGTGCCTCAAGAACTTCGCTTCTCTATCTTCAGCAATTCCCTTTCTACTGATTGTTCCTACTGGCGTTGAAAACTGGTCAAGCCACCCCTTGGAAACCCACATACTCTTTAACTGCCACAACTTCCCTTTGAGTTTCTCCCATATGAGCCTTCTGAAAAGTTCCCAGTGGCTGTCATCTCTTTTGGTTTAACTGTCATTTATTCTCCAAGTCATTCAAATCTGGCTTCTGTCCCCTTTGATCATATGAACTATTTTCACTAAGGTCACCAACAATCTCTAGAGTTACTCCTTTTTCACGCTTTTTAGCCCTTATTGTATGTAATGCTTGCTTAGATTTTACATTATCAGCCATACTCTCCTTCTCCAGCTGTCTCCTTCCCGGTTTCTCGGACACCAGTCTTTCCTGCTTTCCCCAGTTTTTCTCATTTATCCTTCTTCACTGCTTTCCTAGGCTTCTCATCCTCAGAGCAGCTCTTGAATGTGGATCAGCCCCAGGGTTCCCACCTCAGCTCTCTTCTCTTTCTCTTTATGGTTTTCCTGGTGATTTTGTTAACGGACAGGTCCCAAATCTCCATCCCCAGATCAGATCTCTTTTCTGAAGTTCAAATCGATATATAAAACCATCTGCTGAGCTTTTCCATGTGAATGTGCCACAGGCATTTCACATTCACCCTAACATAATATATTTCTAAACTCAGACAATGGTACAACCAACAACCTAGCCACCAAGCAAAAATCTGGGGAGTCACCTTTGACCCTTCTTCCTCCATCACCAACATCCGATAAGTTTTCATCTACTGTTTTTATCAACTTAGTACCTCTGAAGTCTGTTCCTGTCTTTCTGTCCTCCCAACCACTACTATAGATCAGTCCTTTTTTACTTTATTTTTTTAGCCTGGTTTACTGTATCATCACCCAGTTGATCTCTGTGCTTTCAGTCAGATGAGTAGATATTCAGTAGCTACCAAATAGCAAGACTTAATACATGAAGTAGGCTGTGCAGCCATCTGCCATGGTCAAGAGCACCGATTCTGACCCAAACTGCTTGAGTGCAGCACTACCACTTAACAGGCACTGTGACCAGTCACCTCTCTGTGACTCAAGTTCCTTATCCAAAAAATAGAGTTAATAAATATATTACCTCATAGGAGCTATTGTGAGGTTTTTGTTTAGTTAAGCTAAATACATATAACCCTTGACCTAGTGCCTGACACATTAAGCTCTATATAAACATTGGCATTTTGTGGCATTTGCTGCTGAGCTATTTTAATCTGTTTATTTTAAAACTCAATACATTAAATTTATTTTAAGAATTCTTCGTAAGTTCTTGAGATAACTAATATATATTTAACTGGCTTCTTACTCTAGAAATTATAGTTTTTTGGCAAAATAAATAAATAGAGTCAAGGAGAACCCGGTCTAATTCATTTCATAGTACTTAGGGGGGTTTTTTTATTGCTTTTTTAAATGTTTTAAATGTGAACTTTACCAGTCACATCAAAAATATTTTGGATTTGTTATTTATGGAAATGTGGTTCAAGAGTTTGCCAAGTTTTAATGTTTCACAATGTAGAGTAAGCATGAGCATGATAAAATGTGGACCCCAGTGTCTAGCTAGACACTAGCTGAATTGTTGAATTATGCAAGAGAGAGAGGAAATGGGAAGGAAGAGGAAGCAGGAGAAGGAGGAAGTACAGGAGAGGGGAGAAGAGCAGGGCAGGGGCATAGAAAGACAGAGACGGAGAGAAAATATTCCAAAGCCTGCATCTTCTTGTCTTCCTCAGATGGCAGTGCTGGTGTCTTGCTGATAGATGAGGTGAAGCGGGAACGCTTTTGCTAAGCATTCCTCAGAACCTTGCCTCGCTTGCTTTGAAATGGACTGTCTCTCTCTTTTAGAGGCAGTCCATCTGCTGGGACCTCCACTTCTTCTGACAGTATTTTACCTGGTCTGACTGCTAGCACTCAAGTAGTACCTGTGTTTCAACTTTAACATTTTGGGCTAAAACCAGATAAGTTCAGAAAATCTTGAAAATATCCATATACAGTTTCTTTGGGAAAATAATAAATACTGCCAGACTTTTCCCTTTAACTATGAACTGATTTGATTCAACAACCTCAAAGTGCATGGACCTCCTATGAGCGTTCCTTGACTCTTTTCTTCATTCAGCAACGTTTTCTGAGCACCTATCATGGGCCACGTTCTGTGGAGACCTAACCGTGTGCAAAAGACTCCATCTCTGGTCAACAAACTGACAGACTAGGAAGGTGGTAATCCAGAAGTATAGCACTAACAGAACCACAAGCATGAAGAAAAGAGAAAAAAACTGAGCATGTATTCATAAGACTTAAAGTAGAAATCTATATATTCACACAGGTACAGCTTATTTAATTTCAGAGTATGTGTTTTCATATATTATAGATTAAAATACCCTAGACTTGATGCCTGTAACTATAATTTACTAGTTTAATGACCTCAAGCAAGTCCTTTAAATTTGCTAGCCTGAGATGCCTCACCAAGAAAATTAGGAAAATAATGTGTCCAGTCTCCCTCAAAGGCATGTGCTTATGGATATGAGAACATTTCCAATGTGTGAAATCTATAATTACATTAAAATGATCTCCTATACATCTTCTTTATTGTTCTTTACTGACATCCTAAAAATTCTACCGCCTCCAATCAGATCTTTGAAACCTGGCTCACCTGTGCCACTTCAGACGCCTCCTTCAGTGTGGGTCACAGTGCTCAGCAATAGCGACTCACAATTCTTTAACTTCTGTGACTCTCAGCCCTTTTGCACTGTAGCCCCTGACTCCCATGTCCACGCCACACCCTGTTATTTGTCTTTACCTAGAATTTATCAACTTAGAGCTCTTAGACGCCAGCATCCCAGCCTTGGACATAACCTCCTGGCATTTCGACAATATCAAATCCTCACACCTTTCATATTCTATGACATGACTCAGATCTTTGCCCATTGTTTCTTACAGGTAACCCATCTTGATCCTTCCAGTAAGAGGAGGATCGTGGGAGTGATCCCAGTGCAATGACTAGATTGGTCGTTTCTCTCCTTCTGCTTGTCTGGGAAGGTTCTCCTCACTTTCGGTGTATCAGCTCACCCACTGCTGGTGGAACTCACAAATCAAATGCGCACCACAGCCGTGTTACCTCTTATACCACTGTGGTCACGGCGATTTTAGTAACCTGGCATTTCTTCTTTAAAAGGCACAGGACAGTGTACAAGAATCAGCTTTTTCTTTTGATGTCGAGACCAGGGATAAAACATACCTCAGCAGGAAGGGGCCCCAGGGGCAGCCTTGTGTCCGACAAGGTCAGGGTGTTTTGCCAGCACAAGTAGACATCGGTTCTGCCTTGCAACTCCCCCCATCATTTGTAATGTCGATCGTGACTTCTTCCTCTGACTTCACGTTCTTTAGATGTAGAGCCCCCGAGCATCGACAGGTGCAGATCCCCGCCGCCAGCCCAGGCCTCCGAGAAGCAGCACGCGGCCACCTGGGACGAGCCTCAGTTCTCAGACAACTCAGGTGAGGGTGCTGGCCTTCTGTTCTCACTGCAGTGACACCGAGGAATACTTTATTTTAAAAAGCACAAAAGGGAAATGAAAAGTAAATTCTATCTGTCTACTTAGACTGAATAATTATGTAAGGTAATATGTTTTAATGCTGGTATAATTACAGGGGTGAGCAAAAGTAGGTTTACATTGTTCATATGGAAAAAGGCAGGCAGGTGATGATGATTACGGTAGCTTTATCAACCCAAAAGAATGTCGAAATGCAACTGTAAACCTACGTTTGCCCACCCCTGCATATGTAATTTAACATTATTCATCTTACCTACCCACGAGGTTTCCCTTCATTCAGTATCCAATGTATATTCACTAACCTGTGCTCGGTGGTGCACTTGAAAGCCTTATAATAAACTCATTGCGTCTCTAAGCTTACTTTTTCCTGAGGCATAAACTATGCATTTTATTGGTATCTCTAAGGCAGCTCCGTGTATTCATACTCATTTCTTAAACACTGGCCCAAATAATTATACAAGTTCATGGGAAAGCAGAACAATGGGCAAACACAATTGAAGTTCCCCTTAAGATTTCAGTAAAACCTAGTAAGGAACAATAAAAATGCAAATTTATTAGATTTCTTATTTAAATTTCCCATATTCAGAGAGACTGACCTATTCAAAGAAAATCATCTATTTAACAAGAATGCCTTAATTTAAGGAAGTTTTTGAGTCTGCTGTTTCTATGCTATATAAATATTACATCTTTTATTGTCTATAGTGGCCAAATCAACATAAAGTGAATGCCCAGCTGGCTTTTATAAATAGAACGTGAAAATTCAGATCAAATTAAGATGACCGGTAAAGTGACTGCAGACCAGTAACCCCCATATTGATCCCTTCTTTCCTTCCCAGGGGCTGAGTTGGTCATCACGAGAAGTCACGCACCAGGAGACCTTTTTCCTCAAGGGGAGACTGTGGTGCGGTACACAGCCACTGACCCCTCAGGCAATAACAGAACGTGTGACATTCACATTGTCATAAAAGGTATTCTCTTCCTAAGTCTCCAAAAACCTAGTGGACGTTCGTTATGTGGAATTGCTATTGTGAAACGAAGTAGGCCATGAGCAGCAGATTTTTCAAGTTAGAGTACTGACAGATTTGATTTAGGTTTCCAATTACTATTACCTCGTTCACTTCATGGTAAATAAAGATATTATCTTCCAAGGTGGTCTTTAACATTTTACCAACATTTTCTCTAAAGGTACAAAGTAGTGTCAAGGTCTTATTGTGAATGCTTGAGGAGGGAGATTCTGAAAATGCATTTGCTACATAATGTCTAGTTTTCATTTTTAGTAAAGAATGCCGGAAATAACAGCCCCAAATCAGAAACACATTTAGCTTTTCATCAAACGTGCACAACTGTTAATTATACATAGGCACAGCTTTTCAACTCTACCCACCTAGGACTTGAAAAGCCAGCCCCATGCTAAGGATTTATGATGGAAGTTATTCTAGGAATATGGTGGACAGGAGGAATCCTTTTTATAATTCAGCTTAGACTCCTGGAATTTATTTTCTTATACCACTGTATATGAAAAATACATTTTCTTCAAACACAGGCTCTCCCTGTGGGGTTCCCTTTACCCCGGTAAACGGGGACTTTATATGCACTCAAGACGGTGCCGGCGTGAACTGCACGCTAAGTTGCTTGGAGGGCTATGATTTCACGGAAGGCTCTACGGAGAAGTACTACTGTGCGTATGAAGATGGCATCTGGAAGCCGCCCTATTCCACCGAGTGGCCGGACTGTGCTAGTAAGTTGTATTTTTTCTGGACTTTTTTAGTATGTGTGTTTGTCTGCCCATGTGTTTACATTTCTAAGCATGTACAGAGAATGGTTGCCTTAATTACAGGGATTAGGTTTGGTGAGCAGAAAACATGAATTTGAAACATTTGTGGAGAAATGTTTATGCCTCCATATCAGATATTACCCCACATTATTACCTGTGGGCTAATTATTGACTGGATTACTGCAGGCCAAGATCTAGTTTAAGGCAAAACCACCCAGACCCTCTCATTGTTATTTACCAGAAATATCTGATGAGACTTGTCAGCATGTTGTTTTTCTCTTCTAAACTTGAACTTAAAGTATAACCTCATAGACTACAGAAGTGATAACTTCTAAAGTAAAAGCCAATACATGTGATGGAATGAGGGAGCTCAATCATATATTCTTTGGATCTGATGTAGATTTAGAATTATTTTATAATCTTAAATATGTGTTGTTATAAAAATAACCCAATACCTTTGTCTAGCGTAAATAATATTATTTGGAGTAAATAATTGATCCAGTACCATAGATGGAGTTTAAATGCCAATGTCATAGAAAAAGAGTAAAGCCCACTGAACTGAGCTATTTTTTTTTTTCTGAAGTTGGGAAGTAAGTAGAAGCAATATCGGCCACTCTGTCATGGAATGTCAGATGGTAGGAATTTGATGGCGATGCTATTAGGAGACCTGACCTCTGAATATTTTGAGACATTTTGCTGAGTCTAATTTCTCCAAGGACAAATTTGTCTCTGACAGAAGTTTAACTGTCTAGCAGTTGAAAATATAATATAAATATATATGTTATACATTTAATTAAATGTGAAATATAATATATTTATCCAACCCTGATTTTTCCCAGGAATATAATGAGAACCATTTTATTTATCTTATTTTCCTAAATAATTGGAAGGTAAGGAATACCTTATCAAAGCAAATTCATCACCTGGTAACTGGATTCAGTGCTTGTTTGGCTTCTGCTTGGTTTCTTATGAAGGATTAATGCCTAAAAACGTCCTGTAACTGTCCTCTCTTATTTTCATGACAATCCAACAAATCATATTAGCGTTAAAATGCTAAGTTACAGTTATTCCATGGAAGGTTAAATCTCTCTTTTGAAAACACTAACCAACTGAAGCTATTTTTTCCAACATTTTGCAGTAAAACGTTTTGCAAATCATGGGTTCAAGTCCTTTGAGATGCTGTACAAAGCAACTCGCTGTGATGACACGGAGCTGTTGAAAAAGTTTTCGGAAGCGTTCGAGGCGACCCTGGGGAAGCTGGTATGCCCATACCGCCCCTGCACTGTGTGTCCTGCTTCGAAGATGCGGTCGAGCTTTTCAGAGCCTCTCTGGGTCTCCTGCAACAGAAGTTTCTTGTCCTAAAGATTTCCCTCTTCTTTGTGACCCAGACTTGTTCTTGCTAGTTAGAATTATTCATAGGTTTTGGACTTCTGGAGTGAATTATAAGTAAATCTGTATTAAAAAGTTTAAAAATTTTGTAAACACTCTGAGTCAAAGAGTCAGAGACGCTCAGTGTCCATGTGGTTTGAGAATGCCTGCTTTGTCATTTAAAGTATGACAAAAATGCTGTGGTAGACTGTATTTCTTTTACGATGAGACCAGTGAACATTTAAGGGTTTTCTTCTTCATGTATTTTTGTTTAGGACTCTTTCAGTGGTTACAGAAAAGCAAAGCAATATATCTAACTGTGTTGAGCATCTTGATGGCCCAAAAAGTGCCCTATACATAGTTTATGCTAACAGAGTGGGTAGCCGAGACCTTGGATCGATTCTGAGTGTAGGTTGAGTAGTCGTAGTCGGTTTGATGTGGACCATGAGGGAAAGAGTAGTCAAGGAGGCCGAGGGTACAGGAACACAGACGCAGGAGTGGTCCACGTGGCGGTGCAAATGTGTGAAAAAGGATCAGTTCAGACTTCTGTTTTATCAGTGAAAAAAGCCCACTTAATTGAGCTATTAGAGTAGAATCGTCAGCCTAGAGTAAGGCTGGAGAGGAGTTGTTGGAAGTTTAAGAAAAGATGGTAGAAAATAATTTTCTAGAATAGACTATTCTAAAGAGATATTGAAGGATTGCCAATAAGCAGGGTTGTGTTCCTCTCAAGTTATAATTGCCCACGTGGGTGCAAGTGTGGCAAAAGAAGCACTGTTAATTTAACATTTAGCTAGAGGAGGGTTCTGTAGGCAAACACATCAAGGAGGGTGCGTGCAAGGGAGTGATCTGTGGGGATGGACCATGGAATCTAAGAGGGGTGACTGGCAAAGTGAAGACATCAGGGGCCGAGGGCTGATGAAGAGGTGGTCGGGTCGATGGGTTATAAAGTCTGATGCGGTCAAACAATTGATGGATTCCTGGGAGGAGAAGAGGGTGCGGTTCCTGGTAGTGCGGTCTGAGGTTTTGACCACGAGGGTGAGTGATGAAGGGAGGCTGGAAGACAAGAGACAGTGAGATGCCAAGGAGATGGAAGGGTTAGCTGGGTGGACATAGAAATCACCCAGCAGAATTAGAACAGGGGCAGTTACTAAACATTCTTGGTATTGGAGGGGGCGGACTCAGACTGGGAAAGGCTGTGGGTGACAGCCACAGGTGGGGCAGTGTGAGCTCTACTTGATTGCATACGTTTCAATACCGCGAGGCACGAGGTGGTGTGTGTTCTGAAAACAGCAGTGAAGGGTGAGGCGGGCATCCCTCCACCTCCATGCCCACCACTTAAGAAAACAGAAAATGCATTCTAGAATTGTACTACTGAAACCTATATAATTTCATTAACCAGTGTCATCCCAATAAATTTAGTTAAAAAGTTAAAGAAAAGCAAAAACTGGAAAGTCAAGTTTCATTGAGAGCCCAGGTGAAGGAAACGTAAAAAAGGAGGTACAGAAAATAGTAGGAGATGTTCTGATTCCTGACTGTGAGCTTCAGCTGGCAGAGAGGAGGGTTTTCAGGACTTGGGAGAGGGGTGGGAGACAGAGCCAGACAAAAAGGATCTAAAGAGACGTGTGGCTAAGAGTTCAGAGATCAGTGATATCCCAGGAGGCCTGGGGTTTTTGCGGTAAGTAACAAACAGAGAGACGAGGAATGAGAATAATCCCCGTGGTTCACAGGGAGTGAGAGGAGGGAGGGAAGGGATGGGGGAGGATCAGGAGTCTTTTCAAGAACAAGCAGTGCTCCAAGCGCCCCTCCCTCCTACTGAGGGAGAGTAAAGGCCAGCGCACGCAGAGATGTGAATTGCTTTTTGTCCTCTGCATTTTTTATTTGCAGGTCCCATCATTCTGTAGTGATGCTGACGACATCGACTGCAGGCTGGAAGATTTGACCAAAAAATATTGCCTTGAATATAATTACGACTATGAAAATGGCTTTGCAATTGGTAATTAAATTATTCCGGGTTGGTAGTTTGCAAGACTAATCTGCAAAATAAGAAAATAATTTCAGAAGAGTGAGGCAAACTAGAAAAATTAACTTTTATTAATTTTTTCATCCAGTTATTTTTGGATAATTTGATACTGTACTTAGTGGTCTTTATGGATATATTAAATTTGGGGTAACAAATAAATTATTTTAAACTGTTAGACAAAACTCATCAAGATGATAAAAACTAAGACAACCAAGTCAAGAAGCCACAATCTGAATCTATGTAGTTGATCACAATGATATTGAGGGCATCTAAAGAATCACACTTATCCTTGTTGCCTCCAGGATAAATAAATAAATATATTTAAATATATATAAGCATATATTTAAATATATGTTCATATATATTTAAATATATATTTAAATATATATGTTGCCTTCAGAAACTATGCAGATGTCTTGAATCATCCTCACAAAAGGATATCTCTTTATGTGTATTACATTTGTAAAGCAGATTTTTTTAAAAATGGAGCAAACCCTGAGGGGAAATAGGAAATGATCAAAATTCTGCTGTTACTTCCATTGTTCTCTAAAGCTAATTAACTATTGAATCAAAGATAGGATGGTTTAAATGCCTATGTTGCTCCATAGAGACTTTTCTTTCTACTTTTAATGTAATTATTGGTAATCTAAATGTAATACAAAGTGCCTAAAAGTTATAATATGAGGTTATAGGTGAAATTCTATATGTGGCGCATATGGGTAATTTAAGCAGGCGTCAATTTAAGGTTGGACATCTGGCTTAATCTTTGAAGCTAAATGCTGATGAAGATGCAACTGTAGAATCTTTTTTTTATTTTCTCTGCCCCAAATGCCCAGGGCCAGGTGGTTGGGGAGCAGCTAATCGGCTGGATTATTCTTATGATGACTTCTTGGACTCTGTGCAAGAAACTCCCATGGGTACCGGCAAAGCCAGGTCTTCACGAATTAAAAGAAGTGCTCCATTAACTGACCACAAAGTTAAGTTAATTTTTAACATCACAGGTAAGGACAAACCATCTACCTGAAAGAATAATATTATGTGAAATTCTTGGTTCCAGACCTTTTTTTCAAATATCTGTTTGTTATGATTAGGAAATGCCCCTGGAACTGAAAACTAGGCAGAGAGCATGGTCATCTAAGTCTCATGATTTTTTTTTGCAGTTTAACATCACAGATGTATGTTAGGATTCTGACAGCAACAAGCACCCTGCTTTGTTCTCATCTTGGCATGATGAGCTAAGGCATGCTTTTAAAAGGCACGTAAGAACACACAGGAATTTAATGTGCCATAATGAAGAATTCTGCAAAAAGATGATCCAGCACGAAGGATTAAAACAAATTATATTGTTCTTACTATTACCCATGTACTACTTTCTTACTAGGTAGTGCTTGAGTTTGAGTTTATTTTCCCTGGAATATTTTTACTGTGCCATTTCTTTTAGGTAAAAACGAACTGTGAGTGGCTTCCTGAATGTTTTATCTCGTCTCGTTTTCTCATCTCAGCTAGTGTGCCTTTACCTGATGAGAGAAATGATACCATCGAATTGAAAAACCAGCAACGACTCATTAACACCTTGGAAACGATCACAAATCAATTGAAAAGGACCCTGGACAAGGAGCCCCTGTATTCCTTTCAGCTTGCATCGGAAATACTTGTAGCCGACAGCAACTCATTGGAAACGGAAAAGGCTTTGCTCTTCTGCAGACCAGGCTCAGTGCTCAGAGGGCGTGTGTGTGGTAAGACTTTGCCCTGCAATCAAAAATAGTTGCTGCAGCCCTGGTCGGGTGGCTGGGTTGGTTGGAGCATCATCCTGCACAGCAGAAGGTTGCGGGTTCAGTTCCCAGTCAGGGTACGTACGGAAGGCAACCAACTGATGTTTCTCTCTCTCCCTCCCTTCCTCTCTCTTTAGAAATCAATAAACTTACTCTCAAGTGAGGATTAAAAATATAGATGTGTGTATATGCATATTAGGTTAAATGAAATGAGCAGAGCTATTTCACAGCTATAATGGGATATTGAAGTGAAACATACATTTTGCTATTGTTGTGTGGTTGTTACTGCATTCTGTCTCGAAAGTCTAAATAGCCACTCTTGATTAGGACAGGGAAACTATTTTAGATGAGGAACTCAAATCCTAGTTTTATTCATAGGTCTTTAGACCTCACAACTTTCAGCAGCAGCTTCCATAATTAATAATAACTAATAGTTTTTGATCACTGCTCTGTGCTGGCTGAATAGGATGAAACCTCTCGTGTTCAATGCTGTGTAGCAGCTCTGTGAGGTGCCATTGTGTTGAAGCACATTTTCCAGATGAGAAAACTGAAGCCAGTGAGGCTCAGAACTCACCCAGTCAGTCTAAACCCACTAAGATAACAGGTGGTGTCACTGAGATTGCCCCCCGGCAGCCAACACCAAGTTCACAGAGCACAGCATTCATCATTTTTAAAGTGGACAGTTCAGTGGTACATCGACAACATTGTTGAACCATCAACTCTCTCCGAGTTCCCAAACATTTTCCTCATCCAGAGGAGACCCCACACCCATTAAGCAGTCACCCTCCATTCGATGTCCCCCCAGCCCCTTAACTTTTAACTCCTATTCTAGGCTGTGTCCCAAATAAGTCACGATGTATAGATAGTGAAATCTCCTCTACCCAAACTCTTTACCCTCAACTGAACCAACCAGTATGAGTCTTCTGTTCAGCTCTCTGTAGGTGAGGGATCTGGCATCCTGGTCAAAAAACCTTCCTCAACAGTTTTTAGTGCTATTCTCAGAACTCATTTGGGTTTTTCACAATGAGATCAATTCAGCCCAACAAAAGCACTACAGTTGTCATTCTGGGCCTGCTCCTGTTTCTTTCCCGCCTTGTGAGTAAAAGCCCAGGAAGCGCCTTTGACAGCCTTCACATTGCTCCGTGTGGTCTGCAGACGGCCTGTGTCCACCTCACCTGAAGCACTTGCTAAAGTGCATGTCATCGTACTCAGGCCCCTCCCAGAACTAACGTGTCTGGCCCTTGGGGGGCAGGGCCTTAGAATCTGCATCTTTATTAAGTTCATACGATATCCTTACACACTCGAGTACCTCAGAATCACCTAGCTACTAATTTTCTATAATAATACTACCTTTGCTAGGAGGCTTTCATGTTCCACTTTGGTCTCAGAAATTCAGAATCACTCTAAGCCTGACAAAAAAAAAAAAAAAAGGAGACCTAAATCTTCCAGGAAGGAAGGTCTTCAAATTGGCCTTTTTCCTTGAGACCATGGCTCTGAGGATGCCTCAGACTTGCCCTCAATGGGCAGTGATTCTTGCAGGCAGAGACAAGGGTCCACCTAAGTCACCTGTTTCATGCTCACCACTTTTGCCTCCTTTTGTCTCTAGAAGTGACGCTGTGTAATGGACAAGCACTCAGTTTCATCAGAGGAACGGCAAGACATGTTTTAATATCTCAGAGTCTCAAAATTAACCTAAACGTTCAGAGCTGTATCCATTTGTTCGGCAGTATCTTAGCTTTTCTTTGTTAGCGGTGTGTTTCCCAAGCTTTCACACACACTCTAAAGCCCCCATCATATAAACCCTAAGCTTGATAAAGGAGAATTTACATTTTCTCAAAAAAACAAATCTCTTGTTGGTTTCTAGGATGGCATTTCTGGAAGGTTTACCCTGTGAGTGAACCTCTGGCAGACAATTTAAGCCATAAACCTATAAACCCATAAACAAGAATACCTGGAAGCAGGCTTTATTACTTTCTCCTGCTTTAGGAGAAAAGAAGCTGAGGGTGCCCAGTGCCGCTGTTCACTGTGGTCAGTGTTTCCTCTTTGTTTTCTCTCCAGTCAAATGCCCTTTGGGAACCTATTACTCTCTGGAGCGTTTTGGCTGTGAAAGCTGTTTGATGGGATCCTATCAAGATGAAGAAGGGCAGCTTGAGTGCAAACCCTGTCCAGCTGGGACTTACACTGAGTATCTCCACTCGAGAGACAGCTCGGAATGTAAAGGTAAGGTCCACCTGCACGTGTTGAATACTAGAAGCCTGAATTTTGCCTCCAGTTATGGAATCTAAATGGCAAAGAAGATGAAATAAGAGTGTCATCGAAAGCCACTGCGTTCATTCATTTCTTCTTTCTTTCAATTATAAAATATTTCCTGAATGTTTCCCCATACTTGGAAGAAGTTCATTTGTCTTTCCTTTTGGAACATCCTCTCGCTCTAAGTCAAACTCCGCTGTCAATAATTCCAACCCGCATCCATCAGCTAGCCTGGATTTTTTAACTGAATCTCGCTGTAATCGGGGGGAAGGACTTTCATAACCCTTAGCCATCATTAGGTTGCTTTTTTGTTAGAATAGCATTCGACTTGGTGGGATCAACTCGCTTATTTACTTGAAAATTCATAACTACAGCTATAATATGCATGTATTCTGGCTACTATAGAAAATATTCAATATTCCCAAAGTGTTTCACTATTATTCTCAATGAACATTTTTGAAGGAAACATTTTCTTTCACAACTGAAGTCATAGTAAGACAGACCTCAAGGAAGGAATTTCAAAACCAGGCCTCCTTGCTGTCGTTGCAAACACAGGTGTGGGCGCACATTGGCAAACGCCAGCTCAAGAGCAGAGCCGGGCATTGGAAGTGCCCTGAATACATGAGCGCCCCGTGGAGGACGAGGGCAGAAGGGGAGCACAGCGCACCTGGAGTCGGGGGCACAGGCCTGACTTCTACTATAGAGCCATTGCAATGAGTTTGAGAAAGTTGCTTAATTAACCTCCCTGGGCCTGGTGCTGGGACTATTCTTACTTTCTATCCCTCTGGCCCTCTGATATCTCAGAGCCTCAGATTCACCTAAATGCTCACAGAGAGTGTCTGTGGGTGGGAAGAAGTGGGAGGGCCAGTTCGTAATTAGGGCGACAAAGGTTCCAGCTTGGGTATGAGGCTCTAGCCCCGTTTGGGGTTTTGTTTCTGTCACTCAAGCTGAGAACTTGTACAAGAACTGGTTCCCCCATGCTAACCTGCTCTTAGGATAGTGACTTTCTCAGATGCAGATTTCTAACTTCACCGAAAAACTACTTACTGACACTTTCTTTGTGTCAATCACTGTGCTGGGTAATCACAGAAGTCACCAGAAACAAGTAGAAAACTTGCTGGTATACACAAGTACGAGGAAGACTAAAACACAATGTGTATGCTGGGAGTCCAAGTCCTTCATTCTGTCCTAAATAAACTAAAACTCAGAAAACCCTATTCTACACAGTACTGATTTTTTTAAAGCTTAATGTCATCGTCGTTCATCATATTACATTTTTCTTTTTAGCTTTTTGTAAACAAGGCACCTACTCAACAAATGGGCTTGAGACCTGTGAATCGTGTCCGCTGGGCAGTTATCAGCCAGACCTCGGTGCCCGGAGCTGCCTCCCATGTCCAACAAACACTTCAACAGTGAAACGAGGAGCCGTGGACATGTCTGCTTGTGGAGGTTATCAAAGCCTTACCCACTGATATTTCTTCAAACCTACTAGGTTCTATGCACGGAGGGGTGGAATATTCTCAGCAAAACCATATGTCTGCTATATGCAATGAATATAAATAACTGTCTCTTCATAGAGTGTTTCCTTTTATTCAGCCAGCCCAGACTTAAGTGAAAAGTAGGAATAAAGGTCAGCCTATTGCCAGAAATTCCAAAAACTGCAACTGCTTTGAAAAATCAATGGAACTGGTTTAAAATTAGAAAGTTGTTGGCCTCACTCTGCTACATCATGCGACAAAACAAGCATGACTGGTTGCAAGATGACTTTTTGAAAAAAAAATTGTGTATTCTCATTCTCTACGACCTTATTTAAAAACCTAAGGTCTATGGCAATCTAAAAATTAAAAAACTGTTCCCTCAATGAGTTAGTGATATTTTTAAGAAGCCAATCTGCTGGTTCACCATTTCTCTCAGGCTACACACACTCACACACACCCCTTCCACCCTCATTGCATGCCAGTCATATAGACATCTGCATTCAATCAGAGACTGACATTCCTAGAAAACAGCTCCTTAGGGCCTTTGAGTGTAATAGTTGGCAGGGAGAAGTATCCAGCATTGCATCTTGGGAAATGTAGTCCTCATAAATTGAGTGCTACAGGGAAAATATACTGTTGGTTTTTATATATTCCATCGGTTAAAATTATCTTAGTCTGATAGGATCACGGCAGATGAAAGTCTATAGACCTGAGGACTTGGACGAGTAGTATTCATCAACCTAATGTTTCACTGATGAGTTGAGAACTTCACTAGGACCTAATTGTCACTCATAAGCCATGTCTGTTGTGTAAGACCAGCTTTGGATTTTTGTTTTTGAAAAATCAAGGCTTCACATTATGGTTGAAATAGATCTATTAGAGAATTTTATTTTGTCAGTATACAAACTAATTTGGGGAGAAAGTCAGCAGTAAAAAAATTCTCTCTTTCTCACTCCTTTCTCCAACCACAAAAGCAACTAGGATTTTCACAGTAAAACAAGTTTGCATTTGACAGTTTTTTTTCCTTTAGCTGTCTGAGTAAGCCTTGGAGTTTGTCTAACACCAAATTATTGCAATTAAGAAATTACAATTTCCAGAAAGTCTCCAAACTTCTGGTAACTGGCCTATTTCTCCTAATATTCCTAGCACACGTGTAACCACATTCTGGTTGTCCTGGGCGAGAACTGGAAATAACAGAACCAATGCTCTTTCCTGTGCTGCTGAATGACACCGTTTTACTTTTAGCTTGAATTTGTATGAGTTCTAAAATGGTCCCTTACACATTTTTCCTTAGGTTTCAGTACACTCTTTTCTTTCTCTTTTCTTTCTCACTCTGTCTCTCTCCCTTTCTCTCTCACCCTTCCCTCCCTTCCTCTTTCTTTTTCTTTATTTGTTTTCTTTCTGTTTTATTTTTATGGGCATGTTGTTCAGTTGACCTTTTTTTTTCCTAAGATACTACTTTTTACACTCTTTAGCATATTGAACTTAAAATAACATTCCTCAATATAGCAATTATATACAAGTATATGATTATGTTAAAGTAATATTACATGCTTTATACATTTCATCTTTTATCGCTTTTTTATGAAATTTCTTTTATCACTTCTTAGGCTATTAAATATTCTTGGGTCTGTGATTACAGATTAAGAGTGTGAAATTTTTTTATTTTTTAGTGATTTTTAGCTGAAGAATAAGCCCCCTGCATAACACTTTTTTGCTGATGGTGGTGCTTCCATCTGGTCCCATTGGAGAAGGACGGGAGGGCGGCATTTCTCACCCAGACCCTCTAGGATGAAGTTAAAAGGCGACTCGGGATGAGCTACTTTGACCTCTGACCTTGTCCTAGGAAGCCCATTTAAAGGGCAAAATGTACTTGGCTCCAGGGCTGTGCGTTGTCCCGAGCACTATCAGGAAACAGACATTCGGGTTATACCTTACTCTGGTCTTTTCATTGCTTTAGTTTTTTATAACTCTATTTTAATACCACTTTTGGCATACTTAGAAATTTTTCTCTCTTTTCAGTAGAAGAGATGAGGCAGATTTTGTTCCATTTTCTTGACTCAGAAACCAGTTTCTCTGGCCAAGATTCAAGATGAAACTTTCTTCTTTCTTTCCTTATGACTTCAGTCCATTACAAACTGCATATGTGTATGTGTATATGCATGTGTGCGTGTGTATTTAATACCGCATTATGCACTAGATAGTGCTATTGTGAATATGTACGTTTACACACATATAGTGTGCATGTATATCTACATATACATTATATACATATATATGCATTTACTGCATATATAAAGAATTTATCAGCCCAGCTGGTGTAGCTCAGTGGATTGAGCGCGGGCTGGGAACCAGGCGGTCCCGGTTCGATTCCCAGTTGGGGCACATGCCTAGGTTGTAGGCCAGGTCCCCAGTGAGGGCCATGTGAGAGGCAGCCATACATTGCTCTTTCTCCCTTCCTTCTCCTCTCTCTAAAAATAAATAAATAAAATCTTAAAAAAAAAAAAAAGAATTTATCAAATGCTGATTATATACTCCTGAAAAGTATATTTCTGATAATAAGTGTCTGCCTTTGGAATGTAATTTAAAGTACTTTTCACACAAAAATTTATTTTACATTTTCTATGCCCAAAAGTAAAGTATAGACAACACATCATGTTCACTATTTTGAGATGCCAACTGGCTTACTGACTTTTAATCTTAAGGTTTTATTATTATTATATCTTGGTATAATTTTTGACATTCTGTCAGTTTTTAAGGCATCATCCTTTTTTTTAATGGTGCAATTGTACTAAAAACAATTATATGTAAAAGAAAAGTTTAATTTCTCATAGCATCTTGGATTTCATTGACAGAATTTATATTTTTACCAGTGGAAGATTTATATTTTCAGTTAACTTCTTGAATTAGCTGTTTAGAAGGAAACTTTTCCAAATAGGCAATCATTTTTGGAAACTTGAGATTCAGAAAACCCATTTTAAACCATGACTATGGTTATGCAAAAAAACCCTTTCTAGAACTCTGAGATTTAGCAACAGAGTAGATTATTCTTGGTGAAAAAAGATACTTAGGGTTTTAAAGTTTTCATGAATGTAATGAATATAGCCACAAGAAATATTTTCTTCTAATAGGCATTCATGTTTGTATTTTCTGCCATCACTCTGTTTGACTCCTTTTTGTCAGTTGGGTATGTAAATGACTCTTAGGCAAGAGATCCGGCTGGATTTTTCTACTTAGAACTTTGATCTAACTGTCTTGTGATTATCACAACCGCTATTGTTTATGTAATGTTTATTGTCATACCGACAAAAAAGAGATGCATTGCTCAGAGTATCCTGCGCCCTTGAGCCTCAAGTGCATCTCTGTTGCAACCTTATCGCTAATTATTTCTGATGTATTAACTTTTATAAGCAAGAATCCAAGACCTAAATAATAAGTATGTTGATATCCTAATAACTATGTTCTGTGTTCTACCTTCTATACTTAAATTTATGCAGACAAGCCTTAATAATTTTAGCTGTTTTCTGTTTATAATGGTTTAAGGGCTCACACAAATATTACTAGTTCACCCAGGAAAAGCACAGTCCACCAGAGTGCATGTGTGGGTCACAGCCTAAACCCCAATCCAAGGGATTAGTCATCGGCGGTCTACCTGTTGTCCCTCTGCCACAGCAACCCAACTGTACTGAAGAAACTAGGCTCATGTTATGTTTGAGGCTATTATCCTATTTGGTTTCTGTTCTACCAATTATTGGCAGGAATTTCAGGTTTGGGTAACAATGTTCAATTTTTTGTTCAATGTTGTATACAAAGTCATGTCTAGTACAAAATGACATTAAAGGTTTAAAAATAAAAGACCTCCATGCACATGACAAATACATGGGAGAAATAAAGATTTCTGATAGACATCTTTTTAAAGCAGTTTCAGCCCTGACTGGTGTGGTCCAGTGGGTTAGGCATTGTGCCCACAAACTGAAAGGTCACTGGTTCAACTCCTGGTCAGGGCACATGCCTGGGTTGTGAGCCAGGTCCCCAGTTGGGGGTGTGCAAGAGGGAACTGATCGATGTTTCTCTCACACATCAATGTTTTTCTTCCTCTCTTTCTCCCTCCTTTGCTCTTTCTCTAAAAATAAATAAATACAATATTTTTAAAAGTTTTTAAAATAAAATAAAAAAGCAAATTTATTTATCATCAAAATGCAAATTAAAATAACAATGCAATTCTATTTTAACCTTCAAGGCAGGAAAATTTTAATAATCATAATCAATGCTAATGAGCATGCAATGAGAAGAGCATTTTCATACACTGCTGATGGAACTGTAAATTGGAACTAACATTTTTTAATGATTTGGCATTATATATTAATGGCTTTAAATTTTTCATGACTTTAGATCTAACTATTTACCTCAAATTCAACTGTTATCCCCAGGAAGTAATTGGAGGTATATATGAAATTTATGTAGAAAATTTCACATCAGCATTATAATAGCAAACAAATAGGATCAACTTAAATGTCCAATAGTAGAAGACATTAGATCAGTTATGGTCTGTGAAAGGAATATGATATTTTTCATTTATTCAAAACCATGTTATTTAATAATTTGAGGAATGATTTGGGAAATGGTTATGATATAACATTACGTAGAAAAATCAGAATACAATATTACGTGACCAATTTGAATTTTTATCAAGATTATATCTGTTGTTAAAGACTGGAAGGAAACACAAAACCATTTATCTGGGTGATAAAATGATCTGGGTATGGAATATGCTCAGGAGACTTTATTAGCAATCCAGGCTTTCTTACAACCAAAGCTTGTTGTACTTCTTTAAATGCAGGTCATGTTACTTCAGTGCACAAATGGTTTGTTTTTACCCTTGCAGTACCTTGTCCACTAGGAGAGTTCTCTCGATCTGGGCTAAAGCCCTGTTACCCTTGTCCTCAAGACTACTACCAGCCCAATGCCGGGAAGTCCTTCTGCTTGGCTTGTCCCTTCTACGGAACTACAACCTTCACTGGCGCCACGTCCATCACAGATTGCTCCAGTAAGATAGCTTTTATTTCTGCACAGTCCTGTGTTGGAGCTGTTAGCTCATCTCTGTGGTAGCTTCAGTTCTGACTTTTAACATGTCAGTGAATTTGGGTGTCTAGACTCGCTAAATTGTCCTTTTGATGTCTTTTTGATGACAGTGACTCAGATTCTTAATTTGGGAGTTGAACTTGATAATTTCCAATTGCTAAGAGTGTAGAATTTAATGACGTATCCCTCCATCTCTATGTTTTCTTTTTTAATATTACCAAAACAAAACACATGTGGCTTTGCCTTCCCTGAGAACCAGAATCTTGACCATAGTATTTAAATAGAGTCTACATATCAGCAGTATCTACTACACAATATGTGTCTCTGATGTTTTCCCATTGATTTTATTAGGCTTTGGTTCAACTTTCTCAGCAGCAGAGGAAAGCATAGTGCCCCGGACTTCTCCTGGACATATGAAAAACAAGTATGAAGTCGGTAGTCAGGCAAGTCCATTTCCTGTGTATGAAGTTCTCTCCAGTGGAATGTTTGGAAGACAATTTGCTGATGTACATGCCATGCAGAGGAAAATTACCAGAGTTGAAACTTTAAGTAACCAAGACTCATAAATATTACCAATGAATAATTGTATTTAGTTATGGCTTCTAATAGGAACTTTCCAAAAAATTCAGTATCAGAATTCCTAAGTACCAAAAATGGAATTTTTTTCCCAAGCAATTTCTGGCATAGAAAATATGTAGATATGAGGAGCCTTTTTTATTGATTTTTTTTAAAATAGAGAGAGAGAGGGAGGGAGGGGAAGAGAGAGAGAGAGAGAGAGAAACATCAATTTGTTGTTCCCAGTTGCTTCTTGTATGCGCCCTGACCACAGATCAACCCAGCAACCTTGGCATAGACGGACGATGCTCCCACCAGCTGAGCTACCTGGCCAGGGCAGATTACTGGGAGCCTTTTCATTCACTAATAATTAACTTACCATAAACATAACCCGTCATTTAAGTAAGGGCATTTGGATTAGCCAAAGGCCTTTTCTGATGGGTGGGAAGCATTACTCAACTTCCATGAAAATTATTTGAAATTAGTTTGTCTACAAAAAAAAAATCATTTACTGGAGTAAGACATGGGTTTAAAAAGACGAAGAAGCATCACTCATGAACATAATGAAATTAATTGTTCAGCTATTACTCTGAATTTACCCTGCCTAATGTCATAGTAAGTTCCTTCAAGTATTTTTAAGGAGGATAAAAGGTTTTATTTCGTATTTCAACTTCCTATGGCCTCGTCCAAACGTACTGATTTATAAGGGCTTCATAAGTCATATTTGAAACTAAGCCTAGTGGACACAGATTTTGTAAGGATTTCTAGAGCCGTAACTCTCAACCCTGGAGACATACTAGAATCTACTGGTCAACTTTTTAAAATAATGGTGCATATAGATCCCACTCCAGGAGATCCTGATTTAGCTGGTGTGGGTTGGGGCCCTGTTCTTCGTGTACTTTTAAAACACCTCAGGGGATGCTAATGTGCAACCAGCATTTAGAAACGCTGCTTGGCTTTACCAGAATGTCACTCAAGAATAAGATACGTCGTCTGTGGCAGTCACCAACATATGTGCAGGTAACAGTCCCTTTAGCTTGAGTGAACTCACCTGAAAACAGGACCCAACGATCTAATGGTGCAAACCGTCTAATGCCCTGGTTGAGGTTCCTTTAATGAATAGAGTGTTTTGTCTGACAGATTTCTCTTCTGTTACTGGCAGGTTTTCCACGAATGCTTCTTAAACCCCTGCCACAATACTGGAACCTGCCAACAACTTGGGCGTGGTTACATCTGCCTCTGTCCGCCTGGATATACAGGTAACACAGAGAAATGCAAATATTAAAGGGTTTTTCGTGTGAAATCATTGTGACTTGCAGGATCAAACTTTGGAACATTAAAAATAAACGCTGTAAGATACATTAGGCTGTATCGATGCACAAAAATTTGGTTGAACAAGACAAACCAATAGGTGAAAAAGGGTATGCACAACTTTAAAATGACGGTTTTCTTTGCACATTTGGAAGAAGAATAAAGAATTATCTTTTTGATGAAAGAGTCACATCATATCTTACAATTTAAATTGGAATACAGTTCCAGAGGTCATGTCCAGGTTTTCATTCTAACACAAATTAAATGCCTGACACTCAACATAGAACAGATTGTCTAGCATAAACATTTTTAAAGAAACTCCAGTTTCCCTCATTGACTTCACACTAGTGGACATTCTTGTAAATAGCTATGGTTTGTTGCTATCTTTCTGGAAGTTTTGCTTAGAAAAATAATATGACTTTGTACTTAATTATGTAGGAATTATTTTTTTTTGCAATTTGGTTCACATTCTTGCTCAGTTCAGAAACATAATTTTTGAGGAGAAATAAACTACATCTTAAAATTTTAATTTACTTATAATAATTTCCTGTTTTCTTCTAGAAATTAAGTATGTGCATTTTTCTGAATTTTGAGCAACCAACATGAAATGGTTTTGAGAAAAAATATTTAAATAAAAGAATTCATCACAAAATAAGCAAAAGGAAAGTTGGGGAACAAAATATAGCCCAAGGCTCTCAAGAATATTGGTATTCTACTTACTATAGCTTGCTTGTGGGTGTGTGTTTTAATTTTTGTTAAAAAAACTTCCTGACATTCCATAAGAAATAATGGATCTTATTCTAGCATTTTATGGATGAGTAGCTGTTAAGAAAGGGCATAATATAGGACAGCGGATCTCAAATATTGGGGTGCTTCATCTGGAGAGCTTGATAAAGCAGATTGCAAGACCGCTGCCCCAGAACTTATGATGCAGTAGTTTCCGGGAAAGGCCAGAGAATGTGAAGTTCTACCAAGTTCCGGGTGGTGCGGATGCTATTGACCCAGGGACCACACTTTGAGACCCTGTGGTATAGAGAAGAACACGGTTTCCGGCAGAGCTAGCCCATAGATAGCCTGTTTGCACCCTGTAGGAAGATGCTGCCCCAATCTAGGCCACCTGGCACGTGAGTTGAGATCTGTCAGGATTTAGCCCCACCCCCACCCCTCAGCCAAGTGACCTTGGTGGCAAATATATTTGGCTATGTTTTCCACTTTGAAATCAGCCAAATTTCCGGCTCCATTTTATGCTTCTGGGTGTCCCTCCTTCCTTCCCCAACCACACACACTTCCAACTTGGGATATTTTCCTACCTTTTATGTATCCTTATGAGGATATCTTAAATCTGTTTAGAAAGAGGCAGCACCTTTATTAAATACTTATCTACGTGGTAGTACTTAATGAACATTGGCTTTTTCTTTACCACCACCATTCCCCATAAATTCAGATTATGGGGATAATTACCATTTAGTGTTTATGACTCTGTTTCTCGTAATCCCTCTCTCTGATTGTCCTTCAGAGTTTGGTTTGCATTTTAGGCTTAAAGTGTGAAGCAGACATTGATGAATGCAGCTCACTGCCATGCCTCAACGACGGGGTTTGTAAAGACCGGGTAGGGGAATTCGTTTGCGAGTGTCCGTCTGGTTACACAGGTAGGGGGAACGTTTCTTGTTTTCACAATATAAACCTTGGGATCATTGCAATTTTATCGCTGAAAATCAAAACCTCAATGACATATCACTTCACACCTAGCAGAATGACTATTATCAAGACAGGTAACAGTGTTGGTGAGGATGTGGAGAAAAGGGAACTTTCGTGCACTGTTGGTGGGAAAATTGGTCCAGCCACTGTGGAAAACAGTATAGAGGGTCCTCAAAATATAAAAAATAGAAATACCACATGTTCCAATAACCCCATTTGGGGGTACCCAAAGGAAATGAAGTAACTATGTCAAAGAGATACCTGCAGCCCTGTGTTCATTGCGGCATGACTCACAATAGCCAAGCTGTGGAAACAACCGAAGTGTATAGTAAGGGATGGAGGAATAAAGGGAATGTGATAGATTTGGACACAGATATTATTCAGCCACAAGAAAAGGAAAACTTGCATTTGCAACAACATGGATGAAACTCGTGGCCATTATGCTAAGTGAGATAAGTCAGACAGAGAAAGACATATACTATGTGATCTCACTTCTCTGGAAACTTAAAAAGCCAAACTCGATCCGGCTCTCCCGCCGCCACCATTGCTGGTCCAAGCAGCTTGGGCGGTGGGAGAAGCAGCAACGTCCAGTCAGCCCAGGTTTGCAAAGGCCCTTAGAGTACCCCACAGCCACAATGCCCAAGAGGAAAGTCAGCTCCACCCAGGGGGCAGCGAAAAGGAGCCCAGGAGGAGATTGGCAAGGTTGTCAGCTAAATACACTCCTGCAAAAGTGGAAACGAAACCCAAAGAGGTGGCAGGAAAGGATAAATCTGCAGACAAAAAAGCACAAACAAAAGGGAAAAGGGGAGCAAAGGGAGAACAGGCCAGAGGGGCTTATCAGGACACCAAAGATCTACCTGCAGAAAATGAGGAGAGCCCTGACCAGTGTGGCTCAGTTGGTTGGGTGTCCTCCCACAAAAGCGAAAGGACCCCAGTTTGATTCCCGGCCAAAGCACATGCCTGGGTTGCAGGTCCCAGATGTACGAGAGGCAACCAAACAATATTTCTCACATCGATGTTTCTCTCCCTCTCTTTCTCCCTCCCTTCCCCTCTCTCTAAAAATGAATACATAAAATCTTTAAAAACAAGAAGAGTCTAGCTTTGGATGAAGCAAGAGAAAAAGAAGCCAAGTCTGATTAACATCATATACCATATACCATGCTTTCTCAGTGGTCCCTGTCTCCATACAATCCAGAGGAATATTTTTATCAACTGTCATAAATGCAAGTGTTTTAGTAGCTGCAGAAACATTTCTTTTCATGTAAACGCTTTTTTTAAAGAGGTGAAATCATCTGGTGTTTTTTGGGGTTTCGGAGGCGGGGTTTGTTTTGTTTTGTTTTGTTTTGTTTTTCCTGTAGAAGCAGAAAACAGTGGGACAGCGAATGCGGGAGGCTTGGATTGTCTTGGGTGTCTGTTTAACGAAGGTCCATAGCTAGAGGCAGTTTTGCAACCGATAGCACAAAGCAGGCTAAGTGCAATCTGGAGTCAGACTTGCATTTCTTATGTCCTGAACATTTTACAGTCACTCCTATTCTCGTGTTTTTGGTAGAGTTGTTTCCTAAAGAAAACCACTCTTTGATCTTGACACTCTGTGTCAGAATTTTGTGCAACATCTTTGGGGTGGTAGCCCAACTTTCCTATTAGCTTTGTTAATGTGCTGTGAAAAATTGAAACTATGGCCGTGTAGTATATAGGACAATAAATTGTGAAGAGGTGGGACTTTGATGTAACAGCATATCAGCATTTGAAAATATTGGTACATAGTCTGTCGAGGAAAATTAGCCTCCAACTTTTAAGCTGGAAAGTCACTGGAATAACTGTCTAGAAAAAAAATCACAACTACATGACTTCAGGCTTTTTGTATGTATGTTAAAAATTGTATACAAGTTGAAATATCTGTGTCCTTATCCTCAAAACAAGCAATAAAATCTCCGTTAGGAAAGAAAAAAACACCAAACTCGTGGAAACAGAGAATAGATGGGTGGTTGCCAGGGGCTGGTGGCTGGGGGAGTTCAGGCTGTGTTGTTTAAGGATATAAACCTACAACTAGTAGAAAAATAAGTCATGTTAAAGACTCAAGGAATAAACTCAAAAGAGAGGTAAACAGCTAGCAAACAAACAATATGATAAAATTAAAACAAGGAGCTTATACCCTTTACAACAGCATGGATGGAACTGGAGAGCATTATGCTAAGTGAAGTAAGCCAATCGGTGAGGGACAAAGACCATATGATCTCACCTTTAACTAGAACATAATCAACAAAAGACAAAAGCAAGAAAAACTTAACCAGAGACATTGAAATTAAGAACAATCCAACAATAGCCAGAGGGGAGGCGGGAGGGGACTATGGGGAGAAGGGTTTTCAGGAACCACTATGGAGGACACATGGACAGAACCACGGGGAGGGTGGAAGCAGGGGAGCGAGGTGGGTTTGGAGGTGTTGGGGGAGGGGAGGGGAGAGGATGCAGACAAGTGTAATTGAATAACAATGAAGTAATTAATTATTTTTTAAATCGCACTTATCTTCTTAACTAAAATTAGCTATTCACGGTTGTCATTTTCCATTGCATGTTAAAAATACCACATTTCTTACTAGAAAATTTTGCAGTGCACAAAATAGAAGAAAACATTTCGTTTCAATGTTTTTGGTGAAGAGTGAAATTTTTAAAAACATGTTAGCCATGATTTCCAATTGTTCTGCTTTATACCTGAACCACTTGCTTGAAAAGTATTAGTCTTAAATTCCTCCAGCTCAAACATTGCATGATTCTTTGCAGGTCAGCTATGTGAAGAAAATATAAATGAGTGTAGCTCCAGTCCTTGTTTAAATAAAGGAGTCTGCATTGACGGCTTGGCTGGCTACCACTGCGCGTGTGCGAAAGGTTACACAGGTAGGTTGTTTCCATTCTCCCTGCATTGTCTTAAAGTCCATAAAGCACCGGAAGTTATTACATGTGCTAACGTTATATATGTTAATGTTGATTTTCTTATTTCTGAGGAGGTTCTCACTGAGGTATTCAGAGGTAAAAGGACATCACATTTGCAACTTACTCCTAAACAGTTAAGAAAAAATAACATCTTAGTGTATGCATTGTGTATTTGTAAAAAAAGACAGACAGAGAGAGAGAAGGCAGGCATTTATATGGTAAGACAGACATTTAAGAAGAAACTAGAGATAAATTCAAGATTATATGGCAAGTGGATACTACATAATATGGTTAAATGTATCCATTTCATTGATAAAGGGGAAGTCCAAAAAAGAAAATGGACAGTGAAGAAAAAAGTCGAGATCTAAGAAACAGAGGAAGATTTGGGAGTAAACTGTAATTTTATTTTTTAACATTATCTCCATTAGATGGCCATTACTCATGTTAGTTTCAGAAAGACATAAGGTAGAAAGAGTAGATTATCAGAAAAGCAGCCTGAAAATGATGGAGAAGCCAGAGCTCATTAAAGAGGGGAGCTCACGCCGGTTTGGTAGGCCAGTCGCGCCTCCTCATAGAGGCAGAATCCACAGGAAGCCAACACTTGGAGCGTGTCCTCGGAAGGGATCACCATGTGGGCTTTTTCTCGTCCTCATCCACCCCCAGGTCTGCACTGTGAGACGGAAGTCGATGAATGCCAGTCAAACCCCTGCTTAAATAACGCAGTCTGTGAAGATCAGGTTGGGAGGTTCTTGTGCAAATGCCCCCCTGGATTTTTGGGTACCCGCTGTGAAAAAAACACAGACGAGTGTCTCAGTCAGCCATGCAAAAATGGAGCTACCTGTAAAGATGGTGTCAATAGCTTCAGGTAAAAGACCAAGTCTGGTTCTTTCCACTCTTTTTATTTACTGAACTTTCCAGTCATTCTGTAGTCTTTATAGAGTATTGTTTTGAGTCCCAGGTCAGCCATTCCCAAATTCTAGCCCAAGGATAGGCTGTAGCAGAAACTCCCCAGCACCTGAGATTCTGATTCGCTAAAGTCTGGTGTAGAATCTGTCGTTTTAAAGTAGGCAAAATGTATGATTTAATTTCCCCAATGATGGTGGTGCACAGCCAGATTTGGGAACTGCTCTTCTATGCAGTCATGCCTCAGTACCCGTGGGGAACTGGTTCTAGAACCCCCGCAGGTACCAAAATCCAGGGATGCTCAAGTCCCTTCTATAAAATGGCCTGATATTTGCATATAACCTACTCACATCGTCCCATGTACTTTAAATGGTCTGAATTGCTTACTGTATCTCTTACAATGTAAGTGCTGTGTAAATAGTTGCTAACTGTATTGTTTATGGGATGACGACATGAAAAAAAGGCTGCACATGTTCAATACAGACACAGCAAGCAACCATCACATGCCTAATGACCCAGTTTACATCAGCCACAACATAACTTTTTTTAAGACTATTTTCGATCCGTGGTTGTTCGCATCTGCAGATGCGGAACCTGTGGACCCGGAAGGCCAGTGTACTGGGAAGGCATGAAAGATGAAACACTTATACAAGCAGCCAATGCAGAGGCACTAGACAAAACTCATTGTCAAATGTTTTATGTTTTAGCTGGGATTTTCACACTAGATAAATTCAGAAGGATCTGTGCCGTCACCCTGTGCCTGTGCCAGTCCACATTGTGTGTCTGTGGTTTTCAGACATTTTTTTTTTTTAGTTTAGATAACCTTTGGTTCAAAAGAAATCTGACATGAATGTAAACAAATAGAATAATAAAAGGTAAGCTTTCATTACTTGGTTGAAAATAGTAGCACTTTTGGGGGAGAAAGACTTTGTCTTCCCGAGGCAGCTCTTAGGGTGCCCGTAGAATACAGTTTGAAAACCAATGCTGTTCTTCTCACCATTGAGTCTGCCCTTTCCCCTCCCCTTCCCCTTGCAGGACCTGTGGCTTCTGCAGCACAAAAGACAGACCAGTCTTGTTTGTGAAACATCGGGAAACTTTATTGTCCCCAACATGCCACTGGTTCTATAAGATAAAAGCAAGAAAGTAACCCTGGCTGGTGTGACTAAGCGGACTGAGTGCCAGCCTGCAAACCAAAAGGTCGCCGGTTCAGTTTCTAGTCCGGGCACATGCCTGGGTTGCAGGCTGGGTCCCCAGTGGGGGGTGTACAAGAGGCCACCACACATGGATGTTTCCTCCCTCTCTTTCTCTCTCCTTTCCCTTCTCTCTAAAACTAAAATAAATGAAATATTTTTCAAAAAAAGCAAAAAATAAAAGTCTACCCCCGTGACAGCGTTTCCCAGTCCTCTTTGGGTTCAGAGCCAGGGCACTGTCCCGAGAAAGAGGAAGCCAGTTCTGCTGGTGAGACTTTTAGTCTCAATGCGGGAATGGTCTTACCAGCACGGCATCGTATTTTCGTAGGCTTTTTACATCTTCCGCATATAACACCTAACCACAGACAACGAGAAACTTAGAACTGAACAGCAGAGTTCCAAGTTCTCCTCAGGGTCCAAACCAACTGATGAATACCAAATTTTCTAAATCCTAACTGGAGGAAAGGTGAAGGTGAACTCTCCTAATTCAGAAGGGATGTTAGTTGTCACCAGAGTAAACCTATTTCCCAGACAACGTAATTGGATTGCTACAATGATACCAAACAAGGGAAGACAAAGTGAAATTCTGTCTAATGTAGACATCATCAAATGCAGAGATGGCCAGGTGACTATTATGTCTCAGAGAGATCCCCATATGAATGTGCTGGTTACAATATTACAACTGCCATTTATTTGACACGTCCTTTAAATCAGAAAATATTTTAGAAATACAGAAAATTACAATGAATAATAAAAGTCATGCTCTCATCACAGTAGTTATGAAACCTTCACATTTGGTATATTTGATTCACATCTTTTATTTTAAAGAGTAAGTTCTCAATATAGATTTGGGGTTCCTTCAGTACACCCCACCCCGACACACACACAAGCACACATGTTTCTTCTTCCCCAGTGGTTACCACATATCTTTCGCATTCAGAATTTATATTTTTCTACATATAAGACTCCACAGACAGTATGGCATTGTTTCGCGTGTTACATAAATGGTATAATACTGTTTAAATCCTCTCGTGAGTTTTTTTTTCCAATCAACATTATGTATTATCAAGGCTGATACATTTGGCTTTAGTTCGCTCATTTCAACCACTCATGAGCATTCCATTGCATGACTATACCGTGGTTTATTTTCCCATTCTCTTCCCCATAAACATTCAGGACATATGGCCGTGAACATTTGTTACGTGCGTTTTGGTGCACCTGTGCCGTACGTAGTCTTCTAGAGCACGTAGCTAGAAGTGGGTAGACAGGGCTCGGGGAATGCAAACCCTCAGCTTCCCTTGATATTGTCAAATTGTGTCCTACTTATAATATGAGCTTTCCCATTTCACAACGCCCTTGTCAGTATTTGCCATGATCAGAGGTATTTTCCGTCCCGATGGATGTAAGTGGTTTGTTGTACACAACGGCCATTGTACGGCGTAGTGATTAAGAACAGGCACTGGACTGTGTTCAAAATCCTCCTCCACCTCTTAGTAACAGGGGTTTTGGCAAACTAGCCTCTCTCAGCCACAGTTTACTCATCTGTAAAATGGGAATAATGATCATTATAACAATTGTTATAAGAATTGGTTAATATAAGTAAAGCCTTTAGAATAGCATATGGACTTATTTTTTTTTTCCTAGCACTTCTATGAAGAGAGAAACTCCCAATATGTGAATAATACTTCTCCTTGACCAGAACTACCTTCTACTCTATTTTGGCTACTACAACAGTTCAAATAAATGTTGTGTTAAATCGGTTTAATTAGATGAACTAAAGAAAAAGGCAGGGGGTGGCCGGGACAGGGGAGAGCAACGGGGAAATTGGG
>PVJI01017531.1:0-35700 GCA_004026765.1 Micronycteris hirsuta
TGTGAGAGGCAACCAGTTGATGTGTCTCTCACATATCGATGTTTCTCTCCCTCTTTTTCTCCCTCCCTCCCCTCTCTCTAAAAATAAATAAAATCTTTAAAGACCACAGGTAAGGAAGATGGGACTGAGTGACAGGGGTCCTTTGGAGCAGGTGGGTGGGGAGGGCCTCACTGAGATGACTTGAGCTGGGACCTGGAGGAGGAGGAGCCAAGCTAAAAGCAGAGAGATTTGGGCAGAAGGAACAGCTGCTGGCACTGACTGAGCTCTTCTTTTTTTTTTTTTTTTAAGATTTTATTTTTATTTATTTTTAAAGAGAGGGGAAGGGAGGGAGAAAGAGAGGGAGAGAAACAGCAATGTATGGTTGCCTCCCACATGGCCCTCATGGGGACCTGGCCTGCAACCCAGGCATGTGCCCTGACTGGGAATCGAACCGGGGCCGCTTGGTTCCCAGCCCGCGCTCAATCCACTGAGCTACACCAGCCAGGGCTTGAGCTCTTCTTATGTATTTTATAAGGCAGGTACTTTAATTTTCCATTTTACTATAATGGCAAGTGAGGCCCAGAGAGGTTACGAAGCTAGGAAATATCAATGGGAGAGAGAAACATTGATGAGAGAGAAGCATCGATTGGTCGCTTCCCAGACCAGGGAACAAACCTGCAACCCAGGTACGTGCCCTGACCAGGAATTGAACCTACGACCTGGTTCCAGGGATTATCGATGTTCCAACCACTGAGCCACACTGGCAAAAGCTCTTGTTACTTTTTGGGTAAAGCCCCCTCCTTTTGAGGGGCCTACAAGACACTGCATGACTTGGCCCAAGTCACCTCCCCACACTGCCTTGGGGCTGACACATATGCAGTTCTTGCTCCTTGAAAGAGACTCCCACCCCTTCACTGGGGTCCTTTGAACTGTGGCCCA
Source organism: Micronycteris hirsuta (assembly GCA_004026765.1). Taxonomy (NCBI): domain Eukaryota; kingdom Metazoa; phylum Chordata; class Mammalia; order Chiroptera; family Phyllostomidae; genus Micronycteris; species Micronycteris hirsuta. The sequence goes on from PVJI01017531.1 coordinate 919, forward strand.
ACTGGTCAGGCCCTCTCCCCTGGCCCTGGGAACCTCTCCTCTGCAGCCAGCCTGCCACAGCAACCGTTTCATGTTTATCCAAGTCATAGGATTGCTCCCTGTTATTTTTTAATTATTTGATTTGAGAGAGATCACTGAGACAGAGAGATGATTTATTGTTCCACTTATGCATTCATTGGTTGATTCCTGTATGTGCCCTGATCAGGACCGAACCCGCAACCTTGGCATAACAGGACGGCGCTCTAACCAGTGGAGCTGCCTGGCCAGGGCTTGCTCCCTGTGTTTGTATTCATCATGGTGACCCACTGGCAGGCCCAGGGCCAGCTCACAAATTCTTGCTAAATGATCAAGTCTCTTCCATACGCAGATAGGACGGGACTCAGAAGCTACTTACATGTCACACAGCTGATCAAGAATTGAGGTCTCTTGACTCTACCCAGCTTTTTCCATTAAACTGCTTGAATTCCCTCACCCCCTTCTGTTCTCAGTGGAGGACTCAAAACTAATTCTGGATTTCTTCTTGGCTGCTGAGGTCAGTGACTGGCGCCTCCTGTGAGAACTTGGCGGGAGGCCTCCTGTTGTTCGATATTACTAACAGAACATCTTTTGAGAGTGTCACTCAGTGCCATCAGGAGGTTCTGGAGTAAGTGAAGCCCTTCAACATCTTCCTGGTGGTAGGCCCCAAGAGTGACCTGGTGGTTGAGTAACAAGTGATGCTGGAGGGAGGGGACAAGCTGGCTGCCTCTTCTTTGGGTGCTCACTGTGTTCAGACCTCAGCCAAGAGCAGCAGTAACATCAGCACATCCTCTGAGCTGCCCACTCAAGGGATCTATGAGGCTGTGAAGAGAGGGGTCACGGGGCCAAACTGTGTGGGAGGCAGTGAAAAGCAGGGTCCCACTGCAGGCCAACCTCAGGAGACAGAGAACCAATGCAGGACAGGGTGGATGTGCTGTGACCCCTGGGTGGAACAGCTAGGCCCCGGAAGCCCATGGAGCCTTCATGATCCACAAAGGCTATGCTGGGCACGGGACAGAACGATACTAGGTGCCACCGAAGGTCATGACCCTGAGGCCTCAGGGGGCTTGGTTTCCTCTGCAGGGTGGTGAAAATGCCAGGATCAGAGATATCAGCAAGTAAGAGCAGACAGGCTTTCCCCAAGGCTATAGCCACCCCTTCTTTGGGCCCAGGATGAACATAACTTTCTCTAGGAATTCCAGAAGAGCAGGTCAACAAAGGCTTTGTCAAAACCAGGATGCCTCTGCAGTTTGGGCTCATGAGAGAAGGTCACTCTACCCCATTCTATGGCAGAGAAACTGCACTCAAACTTCTACCGAAGGTACAGCCTTCCTTGGAGTAAACGTCCTGGAAAACCCCTGCGTCTTTTCTTAGGCACAGAAGTGAGTAACACTGCTGCCACCTGCTGACTAGGGAGCCGCATCCAACCTTGCTGCTGCTCCCAACTCTCTCGGGGATTTCAAAGGCTGTAAGCCTGCACCCCGTGTCTTTCGATTGATATAAGTTCTTTATTCTGGAAAAGCAAATGAAAGTCATATTCATATAAACACTGACATTACAAAGTACAGGGAAAAAGGGAGGGAGAAGGAAACAGAAACCTCTACAAATCCTGCTAATACTGTCTCACCAAACAAGACCATACCGCTTTGTCCCATATTCAATCACTTATATAATAAACCACAAATAAAATCTTCTCTGGAAGATACATTGCTCCTCTTTGAGACGGCAGGGAAAAGGGGCCAAAGTGGGGGTAGGCGGCTTTATTCTTTTGGCAGATCCTCTCAGTCATTATAGATATTGCTGCACTGTTAATAAAAAATATATGCTTCTCTGTAAAGCATTAAAAAAAAAAAAAAATCCAAGGATGAGATGGCTGAGGTCTCAGCTCAAGTATCTCCAAATACATTGTTGTCCATTCCCTGACCTTTCCATGTGTTATTTTTTGGTTGTCTTCCGGATCAACGCCATTCTCTGAAAGGAGAGAGAAATAAGCGACACACAGGTTAGAGTCAGGAACTTTCTGGGACATCCCGTGTGGCTCGAAGGCGGCACGGCATGGTCTACGTCACGGGCTGAAGCCGGTGAAACCTATGGGCACAGGCCCGCTCGGCAGGCTCCCTCTAACCCGAGGACAATCTGCAGGGCCACAGAGATGTTTAGCTGGGCCCGCGGATCCATTCCATTCACCAGGAGACAAACTGCGCCAGGCTAGCAGGATGGAAAAAAAGTTACAAGCAGGTGACACAGAAGATCATTAATCACATCAGTGTGCAGGGTGTCTCTTTCTAGGTCTGGTTCTCAAGGCCTGCCTTCCTTTACTTCCTTAGATTGCTCCTGGCTCATGAGGAGTTTAGTTCTACTTGGATAAAGGGAAGGGAAATATGTTCCTTTTACTAACAAGCTGCAGCCGTGGAAAGATTTTCCTTTGAAAACATATCGAGGAAATTAGTATTTTTAGATGTCTTGACTAAATAAACCATCCTATACATCCGATCGTCACTCAAGAGATGCACACGAACAGTGGATCTTTGCTTCTCTCGTCATGCTCTTGTTGATATTTTCATGTGATCTTTTCCGAGGTTCACAATGGGCTACAGCAGCTGCCACTTCTAGGAATTTACTTATTTTTTAGCTAGAGCAGTAACTATTCCTTTAATAGCTGCTTTTATTTAAGACGAGCCTTTCAAAATTGTAATAAATTATTTCATTGTAAAAAAAAAAGAGCAGAAGGTGACAGCTCTTGCCTTTTGGGGACTTAGGGCAAGGCCATCAAAGCATGCTTTCCAGGCTCCCCACCCCCCACTCTCCTCCCTGCCGCAGACAATAGGAGAGGGGCCTTCGTTTCGAGTCTGTGCCATTTCACACTGGATGACTTGCAATGAAGGAAACTGACACCAACAACTTCTACCGAACCCATCAGGGAAAGAGTCAGATCACGGAGTTAACTCTGACTATTACCAGCCCTGGCCAGACTGCTAAATGGCTTTGCTGGCTGTTTTTGACCAAGGACTGTCACAACATTATGATTTGTTTATACATATATGGCTAAAAAGTGGATCATCTGGGAGCAGAGACAAAACGACCATCTTTTATCTGGAAGGACTCCCTTCTGAAGAGCACTGTGGTCTTTTGATCCAGGCTATCGAAGCTTCCTCACAGGGCTTCTTCTGTGAGCTCTGGGGACATACCCGCTCCAGAGATCCCATGCTATGGAAAAGCAAGGGACGCTTGGCCAAGATGGCCCAGCTGTGCTGTCAAGCTTAGAATAAGCTGACTTTTCAAATCAGAGTGGCCAGTTAAATTAAGACAGAAAAGACAATAGCCTTGTCAAGGGAGGCCACCATTGCCACTAGACTGACCAATGACAGGGACAACGTGCTCCACAGCAGAAGTGGCGTTAGGTTCTCAGACTGACCTCTCAGTTCCATGGGGAATGAGACAGAGAACGAAGGTTAAGCTGGGACAGAGGCCAGAATGCCTGGCAGGGCAGCCTGGGCGCTGCCTCCCACCCCAAGCACAGCACACTTCTTCTGCCTTCTTTTTTTTTTTTTTTTTTTAAATTTTTATTTATTTTTTAGAGAGGGGAGAAGGGAGGGAGAGAGGGAGAGAAACAGCAATGTATGGTTGCCTCTCACATGGCCCTCATGGGGACCTGGCCCGCAACCCAGGCATGTGCCCTGACTGGGAATTGAACCGGGACCCTCTGGTTCCCAGCCCGCGCTCAATCCACTGAGCTACACCAGCCAGGGCGTTCTTCTGCCTTCTTTAACCTGTCCTCAGTCACAGGGCCAAATGTGATGTTCAAGTCACCAACAATGAAGGAAGTCTTCATTAAGGAGTTGGGCAGGGACAGGTTCCATCCATATTAGAAGAACCTAGATTCCACAGTTTTAAGCAATGGCCATCAGAGTTAACAGAAAAAAGAGACCCCACTGTGGGAATAGCCAAACACCGAGGAAATATGTGACTTATCTCCCATGGAGCCCCGCTGCCTCTGACCTCTCTGCTCTTTGGTCCAGAGTGGAGCGGGCTATGAGGGGAAGTGATAACTGCAGTGATGGGAGCTGTGTGCACGCCCCTGAGACACAGCTCAAGGGATCAGCTGTGGCTGCCCTGGGGCTCTGATGGATCCTCACCTGTTTGTGAGCTTCTGTGGTGCAAGCCTTTTTGTAGGGTCGGATTTCTTCAGAGCCAAATCCTGGGATCCACATGTTCCACTGGCGTTCTGCAAGGAAAGGCCGGCACAGAGATAAGGAGCCTGGGAAGGCAATGTCAGGGTGCAGTGTGATCCTCAGACAAGGGTCAGGGAGGATGAATCTAAGCAATCAACTAGACTAAGGAACAGGAACCCTGCAGAAGGATTCTATGGAATGCAAATGGGGGAATCCCACATCATGCCTCCAAGGTTTCCAAGGACACCATCTGACCTTCTTGCAGGGACAAAGGGGGTAAATGGGTCAAAGCTGTGGGTGCTGAGTCCTAAAGTCTCCATGAATCTCCACAGAAAACGAAAGTTGTCTTACTCCTATGCTCAAAGTAACCCCTCCCACCAAACCCAAAGGAGGAGTAGGAACAGAAAAGCATTCCTAGCATTCTGGGTGGAGAGCCAAGTCTCAGCTCTGCTGCCTCATTGCGGGGCTGTGTGACGTTGGGTCTCAGCACCCCCAGTTGAAAATCTGCATATAACTTTTTTTGAAAGCCTTAGCTCTTCATTTATTTATGTGAGAGAGGAGAAGGGAGGAAGAAAGAGAGGGAGAAAAACAACGATGTGAAACAGAAACATCAATCGGTTGCTTTTTGTGCATACCCCGACCAAGGACCGAACCCTCGGCCCAGGCATGTGCCCTGACCAGGAACTGAACAGGTGAACATTCGCGTTGTGGGACCATGCCCAAACCACCGAGCCACACTGGGCAGGGCTGCATATAACTTTTGACTTCCCCAAAACTTTAGTAATAGCTTACTGTTGACCGGAAGCCTTACCGATGACATCAACAATTGATTAACCTAATTTTGTAGGTTATTATGTATTATATACTGTATTCTTACTATGAAGTAAGCTCAAGAAAGGAAATATTAGGAAAATAATTGTTAGGTTCGGCAGAGTGAGGGCAGAGACGACAGGAGAACAGGCACTGAGTTTATCAGATTTAATCAGTAGGCTGCTAAACAGGCAGGCTGAGTCTGAGCGGACTGCAGCTGCGAGGGTACAAGGGTGGGTGTTTTTATGAGTTTAGGGTTGAGTCTTAAGGGGTGGGTCTGGGGTGAAGCATGAGGTAAGCTGCCTAGGAAGAGAGTTAGAGTTGACTAGCTTCTGAACATTACTAGATTATTCACAAGCCTATATTTAGCAGGGAACGTTCTATACTGGGTGGGCAAGAACTGGGCTGCAGGCAAGACAGTAAATGGGGCAGGAGTTTCGGGAGGACGGGAAGCCCAGCCAACTGTGGGCTAGTGCCTGTTCGATGTGTCCTTAGGTAGCAGGTCATGGAGGGCAGAATGGTGGTTTCTGGCTCTTACAATCACAGGGAAGAAAAAATACATTTACAGTACTGTGTGCAGTTACTGAAAAAAGTCTGCATATAAGTGGACCTATAGTTCAAACCTGTGTCATTCAAGGGTCAACTGCACTCACACAAGATTTTTTACAGAATGAATGTCTATTTAAAAAGAGTTACAAGGGGACTTCTTTATCACACTTCCCTTGAGTACTTCAAACATTTGTTTTGCAAATTTGTTTTCCCCCAGGCAGGCACTTACTCAAATCAAATTGTATATAAGTGGTTTCGTAGCTAAAATTTGTGTCTAATGCACATTAAATATTGAGTAAATGAATGATTCATGTTTGGTTCTAGAATAATTTTATATAGAGCTCTCTTCTAATATTTTTTTGGAAATAAAAATGTCTGAAGTCTTCTGCTAATATTATTTGTTGTCAGTACTTAAAATGGGCACTAAATTTATTCTCTGGGAATTAAACTTTACAATTGACACAAAGTGAATCCAAATGCGGATTTGCAAAGTCACTTTAAAGAAGGAGAGTAGCTACTTGGCATGAATGCATATATGTAAGGATGTGTAGCAATATATTTATTTTATTTATATATTTTAAAGATTTTAGCCCTGGCTGGTGTAGCTCACTGGATTGAGTGCAGGCTGGGAACCAAAGGGTCGCTGGTTCGATTCCCGGTCAGGGCACATGCCTGGGTTGCGGGCCAGGTCCCCAGTGGGGGCCACGTGAGAGGCAACCATACATTACTGTTTCTCTCTCTCTCTTTCTCCCTCCCTTCGCCTCTCTCTAAAATCCACTGAGCCACACAAGCCAGGACATGTAGCAATATATTTAAAATTGTGTGTATTTATAGTTCATATGATATTACTGTAATAACAACAATCATCTAGTGAATAAGACATAGTAAAATGCCTGGTACAAAGCAGCATTGTGTGAACCATTCTATGTATATTATCTCATTTAACATTCACATTTCTAAAGAAAGACTCTGTCAAAGAGGAGGTTATTCAACTATGAAAATACAGAAAACTGGGTCAGAAGCAAACACTGGCATCCCAGTCCATCCAGAAGAGAGGCATCAAGAATTTACAGCCCTGCCCAGCTGGTGTAGCTCAGTGGATTGAGCGTGGGCTGGGAACCGGAGGGTCCCGGTTCGATTCCCAGTTGGTGCACATGCCTGGGTTGCGGGCCAGGTCCCTGGTGGGGGCCGTGTGAGAGGCAACTATACAGTGCTCTTTCTCTCTCCCTTCTCCTCTCTCTGAAAATAAATAAATAAAATCTTAAAAAAAAAAAATAATAATTTACAGCCCTGCCCTGGCTGGGTAGTTCAGTGGGCTAGGGTGTCATCCCAATAGGCCAGGGTTACAGGTTTGATTTCATGGTCAGGACACATACAAGGGTCAACCAATGAATCTACAGATGAGTGGAACAAACCTGTGTTTCTCTCCTTCTCCCTCTCTTCTTCTCTCTCTAAGATCAATTAAAAAAAAAAAAAGAATGTGCAGCCACACTGGCAAAGGCTATCGTGGTTGAGAGGTGTGAGGGCGTGTGCAGCAGGCCTGGTGTATTTCATTCCAGGTCCCAGAATTCCCCACGCTCTGCAAGCAATCTTTTGATTATGAGTCAGCTTCCTTAAGACTTGCTACAGATGTTGTCTGGTCATGTAGAGTCTTCTAGTCTCTGTGATGATTATTTCTTACCCTTAATGAATAAACTGACATTCCAATTTTATTTTCACTAATTAAAATACAAAATATTTTTTTAAATAGCAATGCTAAACTCTCAATGTAATATAATGTTAAGGTTTTGTGTGTAAAATATACATAAAATTGACCATTTTAAATACTTTTAAGTGTACAGTTCAGTGGCTTAAGCACACTCACACTGTTGTGCAACCGTTAACCACTCCCTACCTCCACAATTTTTTCATCAAAACTCTGTACCCTTTAAACAGTAACTTCCCATTCCTTCCCCTCTCTCCAGTGCCAGGTGACCACCATTCTGTTTCTATGAATTTGTACTGTTGTGGTTTTAAAACATGTCTACAGATTCCTTCACACTCCTCCCATCAAGAAGAGGAGTTTACCTTCCCTCCCCTTGCACCTAGACAGGCCTTTGTGATGGCCTCGAAGGACAGAATTTAGCAGAAGTGATGCTGTGTCACTTCAGAGACTGGGTCAGAAAGCACCATGAGGTTTCTGCCAGCTGGTTCCGGGACATTCATTCTGGGAGCCTTCAGTTGCCACGTAAGAAGTCCAGTCATCCTGGAACTGCATATGAGGAGCCCATGCAGAGAGATGACAGAGGCAGAGACAGAGAGAAACCTGCAGAGTCCCAGCTTTTGGAGAGTTCCTAGCCCAAGCATCAGACATGCACATGATGAAGCTCTAGGTAACACCTAGTACCTCAGAATGAAATGCAAATGGGGCTGTTGCAGGTGTACTGTTAAAACTTGAACAATGTGGGCGTTAGGGGCACTGACCCCCATGCACTTGAAAATCCACGTAAAACGTATCCATCCTCTGCATATGTGATTCCCGACCTTGGATAGAAAATGCTGTTTTCAGTCTGTGCCTGGCTAAAACTGCAGCATGAAAGTTGAGAATACAAAGGGCTAAATGTTTATTTTTGCAAAAAACTTGCATATAAATGGACCCACGCAGTTTAAACCCATGTTGTTCAAGGATCAACTGTCATTAGTTAAGATGAAGTCATAGTGGAGTATGATGGACTTAATCCAACCTGACTGGTATCTTAGGAGAAGAGGATAAGAGATACAGAAAGAGAGAGAGAGAGAGAGAGAGAGAGAGAGACACACACACACACACACACACACACACACAGGAGAGGCCATGCAAAGATGGAGGCACAGACTGGAGTGATGCAGCTAATAAGCCAGAGAATGCCAAGGACCGCTGGCCACCATCAGAAGTTAAGAGGCAAGGAAAGATTCTTCAATAGAGGCAATGAAGAAACTACACCCTGGTAACACCTTGATTTTAAACTTTTGGCCTCCAGAACTGTGAGGAAAAAAACCATTTTGTTGTTCTAAGCCACCTAGTTTGTGGTACTTTATTACGTCAGCCTTGGAGACTAATACACCCTCCTTCAAAACAATCTGAGCCTTTCCCACCATCTGACTTTTATCATAGGAAGACCCTTAGCAGAACTGTCTAGCTAATAAGCCCAGTCAACACCCAGATTTATGAACCAAAACAACTGCTGTTGTTTTAAGCTGCTGTTTTGGGGTGATTTTTTACATAATAATAGATCATCAAACTATCTGTCCTCTGCTATTAATACCAGCAACATTAACCAGAAGTGTGTCATTTACTCCACCTAGACTACCAGAGCCTCCCCAAATCTTTTTTTTTTTTTTAAGATTTTATTTATTTAATTTTAGAGAGTGGGTAAGGAAAGGAGAGGAGAGAAACATCAGTGTGTAGCTGCTTCTCATGTGGCCCCCACTGGGGACCTGGCCCGCAACTCAAGCATGTGCCCTGACTGGGAATTGAACCAGCGATCCTTTGGTTCACAGCCTGTACTCAATCCACTGAGCTACACCAGCCAGGGCATTATCTCCTTATACTGAGGAGTAAGCCTTTCAGTGATCAGTCATGGGCTGATCTATACTGAGTCCCTTAAAATCTTCTGCCTCATTCACTTGGCCTGACTGTCTTTGTAGTTATAGATTGTTTTCTTTCTTTTTAAAAAAAATTTATTTTTAAAATATTTTATTTATTTATTTTTAGACAGAAGGAGGTAGAAAGAGATGGGGAGAAACATCAATGTGTGGTTGCATCTCACGTGGCCCTCCTGTGGACCTGGCCTGTAACCCAGGCATGTGCCCTGACTGGGAATCAAACCAGCGACCCTTTGGTTCGCAGCCCGTGCTCAATCCACTGAGCTACACCAGCCAGGGCAAATTTTATTTATTTATTTTTTAAAGATTTTATTTATTTATTGAGAGGAGAAGGGAGGGAGAAAGAGCAATGTATGGTTGCCTCTCACATGGCCCTCACTGGGGACTTGGCCTGCAACCCAGGCATGTGCCCCGACTGGGAATCGAACCGGGACCTTTTGGTTCCCAGCCCACGCTCAATCCACTGAGCTACACCAGCCGGGCCAAATTTTATTTATTTTTTAGAGAGAGGGGAAGAACAGGAGAAAAGAGGGAAAGAAACATTGATGTATGAGAAAAACATGGTTAGCTGCCTCTCAAACGCCCCCAGCTGTAGACCTGGCCCACAACCTAGGCGTGTGCCCTGACTGGGAAAGGAACCAGCGACCTTTTGCTTTGTGGACTGATGCCCAATTCATTGAGCCACACCAGTCAGGGCAACGGCTTGCTTTCTTTTGATCACACTGTACCCAATGCAGAGGGGGGCTTATTCATTTTGAAGAGATTATGGTTATCAATGTTAGATGAGTATCTTCTAGAAAAACCCAAGCCCTAATTTAGTGTCTACTAAGTAGGAAAGCAGAAAACAAAATGATATTTGCATTATAATTATCATTTCTTAGGGAAAATGCATATAAGGCAAAAACTGGAAGGGCAACACCATTATTTGAACGGTAGAGATACAGTCGCTACATTTACTAAGCTCTTACTTTGGGCCAGGTCCTGTGCCAGTCACCTTACAAACCAAATCCATAATTCCCACAATTACCACGTAAGGAGGATATTATGATCTCCACTTTACCAATGAGGAAATGGGCTCTAAGAGAAATTAAGGAAGAAGGATAAGGTGACACAGTTAGAAAGTGGCAAGCCGCATGCCCGGGAACACACAAATCTCAGAGCCCAAAGGTCAAATCCTGGAACGAAGGTTCCTCTGACTACGCTGCTCCTGACAGTCCTGAAGGAGCAATAGCGTGGATGCCTCAGGGAGAAATGAGACCACGTACCTAGGTGCAGCTGGACATCCTTCACTTCCAGGGTGCTGGACTTGCGATGCCGAGCAAGCTGGCAGGCTGCCGTCACCACGCTCTCGATAAAATCATCAGCAATCTGCAGCAGCATCTGGGGAAGACAAAAGTATGGGAGAGTAACCCTGTCATTGGCCGGGTCGGTGCCGGTGCCTGTAGCTGAGACAACCACAGATTTAGTCAGGCTTTCTATTAGAGGGCCTATAATCAGCCTTTGGACTTAAGGTGAGGAGGAGGAGCGACAATGGCCATAGAAACACATTAACTCATTAACCAGGCGGAATGCAGTTCACACCTTCCTGAGGATGAGCTTTCTCCACTTTCCACCCAGCAGGCGTCAACCAGCCCAATCCCTCTCCCCCACACTGTCTTCTGAACTAGGTGGGAAAACAGAAGTGAGTCATTATTACTCCTCACTCGTAGTCTCTTAAAGCAGCTTTATTTCCATTATCTTACCTAATCCTTATAATAATCCTGTGAAAAAAAACAGGGCGTGAATTTTGTCCTCATTTATGTCCTCTTTTGTCCTGATTGTCAGGGCACATGCCTGGGTTGTCGGCTGGTCTCCGGTTGGGACAGGTAACCGATTGATGTGAGTTTCTCTTACACACTGATATTTCTCTCCCTCTCTTTCTCCCTCCCTTCACCTCTCTCTAAAAATAAAGTTAAAAATTTTTTGAATGAATGAATGAAAGACTCTGTTTAAAAAAGGAAAAAGAATGAAAAGAAGAATATCTGTTTAAATATATTACTTTGAGTAATATACTTAAACATGAAGGAATATTCTAGGAGCAATTATAATTGTTGAAAGTGATTGCCTATCACAGCAGACTATACCCTTTTTGCCAGGCAAAAGTAGCAGCAGCTGTTAGGTATAAAGCAACTTGTTTAAGTTATTCCATGGGACCCTCCCAATAACCCTATAGATAAATAATGTCATACCCTACCCACACAGGAGGAAGCTGAGTGTCAGGAAGTTCAAGTGACTCGTCCACAGCTACAAAGCTGTTACGTGGCAGAGCCAAGATGCAAAGTCAGATCTGTCTGCTCTAAAGTCTGCGCTTGTCACCACTATTCTGGCCTCAGGGACAGTCTTGAGGGTACCCGACCACCTTACCTCCTCCACGTCTTCATCTAGTTGCTCATTAGGATCCACTTCTCTTACTAAGTCTTGTAATTTCTTCTTAGTCAATACCTAAAGTTAATTGGAAGAAGATTTTTCAGCCAAGTATCAAGGAAACAAACAAACAATAAACTCATTACCTTATGATAAAGAAAGATAGTCAATTTGTTGGCTTCAGTTTCTGCTTTCCAAGGAGTTAACAGTCTGACTGACCTGGTGGTATTGCTATGACTTTACTCCCAAGACTGAAGCAGCCTCAGGAAAGACAGAAAGAGCAGTCTGGAAGAGAGGCCAATGTCTATCAGGCAGTTTCTGTCTCATCTCTTTTTCTCACTGTGCCTCAGTTTCCCTCTACATTAAATAATTTAGTTTTCTGACCACCACAGACCGTACAGTGCCTCTGCTGCCTTTGGACATGCTCTTCCATCCCTCTTCCTACTTGCTTGGCTCATGGTGCCTCCTTTCTGATGCTTTTCTAGCCCACCCAGGTAAAGCGTTCACTTCCTCCTCTGGCCTCTATTGTACCCTGTATACCCTTGTATCATTATGTGCATTTATAAACTTGCCTGTTTCTGACTTAATAGGCTGGAAGCTCCCTGAGGGCAGGGAACATGTGTTTATCTTTGTATGACTAAATCTTGTAAGTACGTACAACTATCTCTCTTTCACAGAGGAAATTCATGTCATATATATATATATATATATACCATTAAAAATGATCACAGACACACACTAGAATGCTACCCATAGGTATTTTGGGGTGGTAGTAGAAATATTGGCAATTTGTTCTTTGTGTTTTTCAAAAGTTTCCATGATAAACATGAATAACTTGGAAATACAGAAAAACAGAATATTTTCTAAAATAAACATTTGTTAATGATGTCTCAGATCTATCCATTCTTCTCCATTCTACCAGTAGAATTCAAGCCTTCGACACACATCTTGATGTATTATAAAAGTCTTAGACTTGGTCTTCCTCCAGTCTACCCCTTTCCTACCTCTCTGGTCTCTTTACTGCCAAGTTAACCCTCCTAAGACATACTGTTTTGATCATATTACTTACTCTTCTACTAAATATTTGCAAAGACCTTTTATTGACTAAAAGTTCCAATGGAAACTGCATAGGCCCGGTATGTTTTGCTGTAACCCCATCCACATAATTTTATCTCCTGTTCCCCAGTAAACTCCACATTCACACCAGTTGGTCTTCTGACTACCTGCCCGACCCTCCCATTCACCTTTGCTAGTCCCTCCTCCCACTCCCTTGAAATGTTGTCCTCTCATCCTAGTCCACCCAGCCGATGAGGCCCAAGTCGAGAGATTATATTTATTTTGTATTTCTTGTGGCTCTGGAGGACAGAATCAGGATTAAGAATAGAAAGAAGGCAGCAGACTTTAGAATCACTGCAGGAAATTAATAATGGCAGCAGCTAGAGGAACTAGAAGGAGAAAAGACTGAAAGCAAAAGTACTTTTATTATAAGAATAATGATTATTGAATCCATTATTTTACCGTTTTATCAAATATTTATATAGTACACATATATTTACATATAAACATATAAAACTTGTCATAGGTAAGATGTTGTACTAATGTGTGTATGGATGTATGTATATATAAGCAGGTAGACACACATAAATACTACAAGTGAAAACTGATAAACGTTGCACATGAGCATTCAGTTTAGAACTTTAGAAGTCCAAGGAGGGAAAAAGAGCTTTTTTGACTGAGGGGAAGAGGCAGCACCTGAGATGGACATCTCTCAAAGTGCCACTGGTTCAAGTAACAGATGAGAGGTGACCACAGAGAGCAAAGAGCAAGAGGATGATACCTGATTATTTTCGGGGCTGAGACGCCCCCCTGACCCAGGCGTGCCTGGGACCTTAACCACTGTAGTGCTATTGGCCATGGAGCCTTGTGGAGGGGTGTTGGCCGGTTCCGGTTTTATGGATGAGAAATTGGAGAGGTTGATTAGGGCTGAGGGGCCAAACTGGTTCATAATCTGCCGAGCTTTGGACTTCAGCTCATAGAGCTTATCGAGATCCTGTTTCTTTCTGGAGGTATGAGGACCGAGGCCAATCAACTGTGGAAGGAAAACAGGAAAATGAGCCCCAGAGGCACCTGTGATAAAGGATAAGTTTTGAAAGTAAAATTATATGTGGCCTATCAGACTTTGAAAGGTCTTCAGTATAGAAAAGATGGTAACCATTTGATACCTGCACACTAAAAACGAAGAGAGTGAAGAATATTCATTGCTCTCACCTGATATTTAGAAACCACCTCTTCTTCAAAAGCTAAGTGACATAGTCCACAAAATTGAAATAAGAAAGTAAATGAAATGAAGAATCTTTTGTACAAAAATAAACTACAATGAGCAAGCCATTTTGGGAGACTTTGTAAAAAGAGAATACATGGTTAAGTACTACATGCACTATTATTGAACATCAAATAATGTTAAATTCAGAGAAATTATGGCACAGTCACATACCTAAAACCCAATCGCAAAATTTCAGAAGACAGATTAGTTCACTTTGATATTTCAAAACATGCTTAACTCTATGTGAGGGCTATGCCTAATAAACACAATTTTTAGCAATTTTGAAAGGCTTTTTTTGCCATCAAGAGCAAATTTTCTCGGAGTGTTAGCAATCTTTAAGTACATGCAGAGTCCCTAGCCTGGAGTAGCTGAGATTGCTAAATTTTAGAGCCATGAGCTTGAATTTGTGACATCAGCTTTGGTGTCACAACAAATCAGAAGCGCATTCACCAAGTTCCTCCCACGGTGGCCTCCAAGAGCTTACTTACAGCTATCTGAGTGTCTAGGTCTTTAATTACATCAGCAACGGCTGTGAGCCCGGTGAAATGAGAGCCAGCCATTTTCAAAAGCTACCTGTAAATGAACAACTGGCATCAAGAACCACCCTTGCCACAGAACCATTCCAGCTCCATGGCCTGGCACACCTTCTCCAACCAGGATCCAGGCAGACAGAACGTGGACAAGCATATCTCCTTATCCCTGCTGGGCACCGTGAAAGACATCTCCATCTTTTCCATATACAACTTTTAAACTTATTTAATGATTATAATGACAGACTCTCTTCCTATAAAATGAATAGTCTATTGTTAGGGACAAACTGGCAGCATGTGAAATACTATAACTGGCCAAAACTGTGGAATTTCATTTTTTATAGATATAAATGAAATAAATAAATAAATAAATAAATAAATAAATAAATATATATATATATATATATATATATATATATATATATATATATATTTCAGAGAGAGAAAGGAAGGGTGGAGAGGGGGAGAGAGAGAGAGGTGAGAGGGAAAAATTGACTGCCTCCCACATGCACCCCAATCAGGCACAAACCTGCAACCTAGGTATGTGCCCAGATCAGGAATCAAACCCATGACCTTTTGGTGCATGTGACGACGCTCCAACAAACCAAGCCATACTGACCAGGCAAAACTGTGGAATTTTAACTTGCAGAAATCAAGGCAACGGTTTTCGGAACTTGGTAAAGCTTAGTAACTGGAATGGGCACCTGCATCTGTTCTACTCTTGCCCCTATTGCTGAGTTCCTCCCCAACACACCTTCGAACTTTCTGATAGGACATCTTCCCCTGGCTTCACCTAGTAAAAACAACTAACTGCACTGGTTAAATGACCAAGAGAAAACTGTTGGCCAAGAGCCGGCTGAGGGGGACAGCAGAGTATCAGGACCGCTTGTTTGTTTGTTTTAACCAAGCACAGAAGGTCTGTGCTTTCTCCCTTGCCCACAAATGCTACCACTGGAAGAATCAGGACAGGAAAAGACTGTTGACACAGAAATACTGTAGTCCACTCCCCACCCCTTATCCAAGGTTTCACTTTCCAGCTTCAGCTAACCACAGTCTGAAAGTATTAAGTGGAAAATTCCAGGAGTAAGCAATTCATGAGTTTTAAATAACATGCCCTTCTGCACAACAGGATGAAATCTCATGCGGCTCCACTCACGTGTGCCCAGGTCATGAATCATCCCTCCATCCAGCATATCCACACTGTATACGCTGCCTGCAGTTTGTCACTTGGTAGCCATCTGGGCTATCAGATCAACTGTTCTGGTGTCACAGCGCTTATGTTCAAGTTACCCTAAGAGTAGCCTAATGCTATACCACAATGCGTACGCCACTCACTTCACTTCATTCGTCACCTAGGCATTGTGTCGCCAACTCATCTCACATCATCGAAGAAGAGAAGTACAGTACAAAAAGATATTTTGGGAGAGTGAAATTCCCATAACTTTTATTACACTTTGTTATTATAATTGTCCTATTTTATTAGTTACTGTTGTTGATCTTTGACTGTGCCTAATTTATAAATTAAACTTTATCATAGGAAATATGTATAGGAAATAACATGGTATGTATAGGGTTTGGTACTATTTGCCACAGACTGGGAGAAAATACTTACCAACTACACTTCCAACTAGTACCTAGAATGTGTAAAGAACTCTCAAAACTCAACAGTTAAAAAAAAAAAAGGTAATTTAATTAAAAAATGGACAAAAGAGATGACCAGCCATTTAACCAAAGATATATAGATGACAAATAAATACATGAAAAGATGTTCAACATCATTAATCATTAAAGAAAGGCAAATTAGCCCTGGCTGGTGTGGCTGAGTGGATTGAGTGCAGGCCTGTGAACCTAAAGGTTACTGGCTGGATTCCCAGTCAGGGCGCACGCCTGGGTTGCAGGCCAGGTCCCCATTTGGGGGCATGTGAGAGGCAACCCATCAATGTATCTCTCCCTCTCTTTCTTCCTCCCTCCCTCTTCTCTCTCTCTAATAATAAATAAATAAAATCTTTTAAAAAATAAAGGCAAATTAAAACCACAGTGAGATATAACTATATACCTATCAGAATGCCTAAAATAAAAAACAATGACAATACCAAATGCTGGCAAGGATGTAGAAAACCTGATCACTCATATACTGCTAGTGGGAATGTAAATGGTACAGCCACTCTGTAAAACAGTTTGCAGTTTCTTGAAAATCTAAGCATGCACCGTCAGAGTCACCTAAATACACACGGACACTAAATGCACTGTGGTACCCTGGATGGGAGCCTAGAACAGAGCAAGGACATGAGGCGAAAACCGGGATCTGAATAAATGATAGACTTCAGTTAACAGTAATGTTTCAATATTGGTTCATCAATTATAGCACACGGACAGTGTTAACGTAAAATGTTAATAATGAAGAAACTGGGTATAGGGTATATGGGAACTCTGTACAATTTTTGCAATTTTTCTTTATATCTAAAACTGTTTTAAGAAATAGTTTATTAGCCCGGCTGGTGTAGCTCAGTGGATTGAGCGCGGGCTGGGAACCAGAGAGTCCCGGTTCGATTCCCAGTCGGGGCACATGCCTGGGTTGCGGGCCAGGCCCCCAGTGAGGGCCATGTGAGAGGCAACCATACATTGCTCTTTCTCCCTCCCTTCTCCTCTCTCTGAAAATAAATAAATAAAAAAAAATCTTAAAAAAAAAAAGAAATAGTTTATTAAAAAAGAGGAAAAAACAAGTAATACTAAAACACAAAACAGCCATGAATCTTAAAATATTTAAGTGAGGGGAAAAACCCTGTCTCAAAAGAATACTTACGGTATGATTCTATTTGTATGAAATTCTATCACTAGTAAAATGAATCTCTCCTGATAGGGCAGAGACTGACTGCAGAGAGGCATGAGGGAAGTTTCTAAGGTGATATAAAAGTTCTGTATCTTCAGTGGGGTGATGCCTACATAGCTGCAAACATTTATCAAAATCATAGAACCAGCCCTGGGCAGGTGGCTCAGATGGTTGGAGAGTCATCCCATATACCAAAAGGTGGAGGGGTTTGATCCCTGGTTGGGGTGCATGTGGGAGGTTGTTTCTCACATTGCTGTCTCTCTCGCTCTCTCTCTCTTTAAAAATCAGTAAACATATCTTCAAGTGAGGATTTAAAAAAATTCATAGAACCATGAAATTACAATGTCTACATTGTACTGTATGCAAATTATACCTTAGTTAAAATTGATTTGAAAAAAATACTAAACATGCAACTAATATATGACCCAGCAATTGTAGTCCTAGGCTTTATCCTAGGGAAATGAAAACTTATGTTTACACAAAAAACTTGTACATGAATGTTCACAGTAGCTTTATTTGTAATAGCCAAAAACTGGAATCAGCTCAGATGTCTCTCAACAGGTAAATGGTTAAACAAACTGTAGTACATCATGCCACAGAATACGTGTGTTACTTAGCAATAGAAAGAAACACACTAAACACACAACTTGGATAAACCTCTAGAGAATGTGGGACAAAAGCCAATCCAAAAAGAGTACATACTGTATGATCCCATTTATATATAACATTTTTAAAATGACAAAATTTTAGAAACAGAGGACAAATTACTGAGGTTGTCAGAGGTTGGTTGAGGGGGTGGTGGGTTATAAAAAGGGAATACCAGGGACCCTTGTGGTAATGGAGGTGTGTAGTATCTTGACTATAGTGATGGATTAAGTGAAAAAAGTGATTAAGTTGTGTAAGACTTAATACACACATACACAAACAAAAGTTTGTAACCAAAACTGGGGAAGTCTGAGTAAGACTGGCAGGTTATATCAATGTCAATATCTTGGTGGTTGTATTAAACAGCGGTTTTGCAAAATGTGACCAGTGGGGAAAATTGGGCAAAGTATACAGGGATCCCTCTTTATTATTTCTTGCAACTGCATATAAATTTAAAATTGCCTCTATTTAAAAAAAAAGATTTTATTTATTTATTTTTTAGAGAGGGGAAGGGAGGGAGAAAGAGAGGGAGAGTAACATCAATGTGTGGTTGCCTCTCAGGTGCCTCCTACTGGGGACCTGGCCTGCAACCCAGGCATGTGCCCAGACTGGAATCAAACCAGTGACTCTTTGGTTCCCAGGCCGGCACTCAACCCACTGAGCCACAGCAGCCAGGGCTTGATTTTCTTTTTCTTTTTTTTTAAGATTTTATTTATTTATTTATTTTTAGACAGAAGGGAACAAAGGGACAAAGAGATGGAGAGAAACATCCATTTGTGGTTGCCTCTCATGTGGCCTCCACTGGGGACCTGGCTTGTGCAGGACCTGCAACCCAGGCATGTGCCCTGACTGGGAATTGTACCGGCGACCTTTTGGTTCGCAGCCCATGCTCAATCCACTGAGCTACACCAGCCAGGGTCCAGGGCTCGATTTTTAAAAATTAGAAAAATATATTCTCAAGAGTAACAGTAATCCTTCTTAAGATGACCTAAAACTCAGGAGCCATAAAAGACTGATATGTTAAATTACACAAAAATTAAAAATGTCTACATAGCAAACATAATAAACAAAGTCAAAGGACAAAAGACAAACTAGCAAAAATTATCTACAAATCAATGAACACTCAACTACCCCCCAAAAATTTCAAAAAATATGACAGCACAAGAAGAAGAAATTCAAATAGCTGTTAAAATAATAAAGTAATTCTTATTCTAGCTCATAATAAAAATGCAAAATAAAACTATGAGCTACCTCTTATTCCCTATTTGGCAATGATGAAAAATTTTTATACATACTGTGTTTAAAAACTTCATGGAGAAAGAGTCATTTCATATTTTTTGGGGGTGAAGAGAATATAAGTTAGCTAGAGGTCACTGTAAAGGGCTACTTAGTAGTATCTACCCAAATTTTCAAAGTATCTATTGTTTTGATCCCATAGTTTCATTTTGAGCAATTTATATTAGCAACTTGTATGTGATAGAATACTATACATACAAGAAATTTCAACCCAAATGTCCATCAAAAGTGATATTGTTAAACGAAGTAGGGTGTAACTATATAATGGAATACATCGAGAAAGAATGAGAGTCATAAAAATATTATGCTGAGCCCTGGGTGGTGTAGCTCAGTGGATTGAGCACTGGCCTGCGAACCAAATGGTCACCAGTTTGATTCCCAGTCAGGGCACCAGGGCACATGCCTGGGTTGTGGGCCAGGTCCCCAGTGGGGGCCACGTGAGAGGCAACCACACATTGATGTTACAATCCCTCTCTTTCTCCCTCCCTTCCCCTCTCTAAAAATAAAATAAATATTATGCTGAAAGAAACAAGTAACAGAAGATCACATATTATACAACAGTGTATCATTCCATTTATATGAAATGTCCAGAATAGGCAACTATATAAAGGCACAAATTAGACTGGTGGTTGCTTAGGGCTGGGAGGTGGGGGAGAGGAATAGAGATTGACTGCTAATTCTATGGTGTTTTTCGTTTTGTTTTTTTTTAAGGAGGACAAAAATACTCAAAAATTAGACTGTGGCGATGGTTGCACAGCCCTGAATGTACAAAAAAAACATTGATTTGTACGCTTAAATGGGTGAATTGTACATGTGAATTCTCAATAAAGGTATCTCAATAAAGCTATTTCTTTAAATGAGAGGAAGCTTGTGAAATGATCTCCAAGAAACTTTGTTCAGTAAAAATGTAAGGCACAAAATAGTGAGAATAATTTGCTATAATTTATTAAAACATGCAGATACATGCCCGGCTGGTGTAGCTCAGTGGATTGAGCGCGGGCTGGGAACCAGAGGGTCCCGGTTCGATTCCCAGTCGGGGCATATACCTGGGTTGCGGGCCAGGTCCCCATGAGGGCCATGTGAGAGGCAACCATACATTTCTCTCCCTGTCTTTCTCCCTCCCTTCCCCTCTTTCTAAAAATAAATAAATAAATAAATAATAAAAAAAACCTTTAAAAAAAAACATGCAGGCCCGGCTGGTGTAGCTCAGTGGATTGAGCGCGGGCTGGGAACCAGAGGGTCCCGGTTCGATTCCCAGTCGGGGCACATGCCTGGGTTGCGGGCCGGGTCCCCAGTGAGGGCCATGTGAGAGGCAACCATACATTGCTCTTTCTCTCTCCCTTCTCCTCTCTCTGAAAATAAATAAATAAAATCTTTAAAAAAAAAAAAAAAACATGCAGATACACAATTGTAAATGCATAAATTCCTGGAAAGATACATAAGAAACTAATAACGATGGTTGCCTCGGAAGGTGGGAGAATGGGAGTGGCAGTATCTGGGGGGTCTAGGGGACCAAGGTGGGAGAAAACTTACTTTTCACTGTATACCTCAAGTTTTCTACTATACTTACTTTTTTTTTTTTAAAGATTTTATTTATTTATTTTTAGAGAGAGGAGAAGGAAGGGAGACAGAGAAGGAGAGAAACAACAATGCATGGTTGCCTCTCACATGGCCCTCAATGGGGACTTGGCCCGCAACCCAGGCATGTGCCCCAACCGGGAATCGAACCGGGACTGTCTGGTTCCCAGCCCCCGCTCAATCCACTGAGCCACACCAGCCGGGCTATACTTACTTTTTATTGTACACCAAAATTCTGTACTATCTGCATATAAGTTACCTATAATAATGTTTAAAAACTGCCCTGGCTGGTGTAGCTCACTGGATTGAGCATGGGCTGTGAACTAAAGGGTCCCCGGTTTGATCCTCAGTCAGGGCACATGCCTGGGTTGCAGGACAGGTCCCCAGTGGGGGCCACGTGAGAGGCAACCACACATTGATGTTTCTCTCCCTTTCTCCCTCCCTCCCTTCCCCTCTCTCTAAAAATAAATAAATAAAACCTTAAAAAACGTTTTTAAAACTATTATTTGGTTTGTTTCCTCTGAAGAAACAAGTAATACTAATCTATTTTTAAGTATAACAAAAATATAGTGGTAACCACAAAAGTAAGTCTTGACCTACATCTCACACTTTACACAAAAATAAATTCAAAACTGATCAGAGATGTAAGAATGTAAAAGTATAAAATTTTTAGAAGAAACCTTAGGAGGAAATTATCATGACTTTGGGTCAGGCAGAATTCATAGATACAACACCAAAAGCACAATCTACAAAAGAAAGAAATTAATAAAGTGGACTTAACCCAAAATGTAAAACTTCTGCTCTGCAAAGGAAAATAAAAGATAAGTCACGGACTAAGAGAAAATATTTACAAATCACATATCTGACAAATAACTTATATCCAGGATATACAAAGAACTCTTAAAATTCAACAATAAGAAAACAAAAACCCACCCTGGCTGGGTAGTGCAGTTGGTTAGAGCATCTTCCTAATATGCCAAGGTTGCAGGTTCGATCCCAGGTCAGGGCACATACAAGAATCAACCAATGAATGCATAAGTATGTGGAACAACAAATTGATGTTTTTCTCTCTCTCTCCCTTACTTTCTCTCTAAAAATCAATAAATAAAAATTAAAAAGATGACAAAAACTAATAAAAAAATGGGCAAAAGGTACGACGAGATCCTTCACCAAAGATATACAGATGGCAAATAAACACATGAAATGATGCTCAATATTCATTAGTCATTAGGGAAATACAAATTAAAGCCACAATGAGACACGACGAAATCCCTATTAGAGTAGCTAAAATTAAAAAAAAAATAAACAAGCATGTTGGAGGGTGGAGCAACCGCAATGGGCATACATTTCTGATGTGAATGTAAAATGACGCAGTCTCTTTGGAAAAGTTTGGCAGTTTCTGATAAAGTTAAATATGTACTTATGTGACCCAATAATCCCACTCTCAAGTATTTACCCTAGAGAAATGAAAACCTGTATTTACACAAAAATCAGTATGTAAATGTTCACAGCAACATTATTTATAACTGCCAAACACTGGAAACAATCCAGATAGATGCCTTTCGACTGGTGAATGGATAAACAAACTAGGTTTATCAATACAAGTCAGCAATAGAAAGGAAGAACTGATACATGCAACAACGTGGGTAACCCCAAATGTGTTATGCTAAGTGAAAGACACAAGACTCAAGAGGTTACTTACTGCACGATTCCATTTATATGACACTCTGGAAAAGATGAAGCTATATGGATGGAGAACAGATCAGTTGTTGTCAGAGGTTTGGGTGGGGGAGGGTTTGTCTACAAAGGAGCAGAGCATGAGGGAAATTTGGGGAGTGGTGGAACTGTTGGGTAACCTGAGTGTTACGGTGCTTACATGACGGTAGGAGGGGGGACCCAAAAAACCCTGGAATTTATTTATAAAAAATTGTGCATTTATTCTAACATGTTTAAACTTCAGTCATCTTCAATGTCTTCAAAATACCTATTGAGGTTTTTTTTTTTCACTGCTTAAAACAGTTTTTGAACTTGTTGATTTTGATGCCTTTTAGGGCTTCTGTTGTTTTTTTGTTTCACCTCTTCCACATCAGCAAAACACTTCCGTCTAAGGACTTTTTTTACCCAGAGAAACAAAAAAGAGTTGCTCGGCGTGAGATAGGGTGAATAGAGTGGGTGGGGCATGGGGGTCATGCCATTTTTGGTCAAAAATTGCTGATCACTCAGTGCTGTGTGGGCAGGTGCACTCATAAATCACCCATCATGAAATGGTTAACCACACTGAGTCTTCAAAAAAAAAGTGCACTGAAACCAAATGCAACCTCTCACAACAATGCCAGCTGGTACAGATACAGATGGTTTCCTAAAACACCCACCTAGCAGGGGAAGCCTATATTACAAGTGGCCCACCCTCCAGGAGATAATTCTGGGTTTTTTTGGGTCCCTCCTTGTATGCATTTTTTACAACTCATGGATCCATACCCCACAACAGGAGAATTTTATTATGTGAAAATGTAAAAAACAAAATGTCACAACTTGATCAGAATGGTTAATGACTTTCCATTCAAATGACCTGTTTACTGACAGCTTTCATCAAGCCCTATTGTGGATGATGCTGACCAAGCCCAGTGGAATGAAGTGATTGTAAATAACCTGAATTCCATTATGTCATTTAGCATGGTTGCCTTTGGGCTACTCAAATTTCTAACTCTCACATCCTTAAAATGCCAAAAGAGAGAGATGTACTGCTGTGTAAAAAACAAAGGCATTAACTATGAGATAGTTGGAAAGGACAATTATAATAGTGAACCCTGACTAGCACCTACTACGTGGAAATCACGTGCTGTGATGAGATTCACAAAGTCCAGCAAGACCGTGCCCCAGAAATCAATATTGTACGGCTGTGAGTTTAATTAAATAGCCAAGTATATTTTCCCTCCCCCCAACCCATCACACTCCAACTGTGGTTGAAAGGCTGAGGATGACGAGCCTTGCTTTTGGTTTTAGCAACTTTGTTCCTCAAATAGAAATCCAGTTGCAATGCTATTATTGTATTAAAAGGATCTGATTTTTCAGAAGGTAAGAAACCAGTGGAGACCTCATAGCTACAAGACCTGGCCTTCTCTGGGCATCTGTTCCATTAACAGAGTTTTTTCCTTTAATGAACAAAATAAGAGACTAGAAGATCAGATTATCTTTAACACCCTGTTACCTTTGAAATGTTTAGGAACTTACTATTTACACAAAATGTGGAGACAAGGGGACTACCAGCCTGATGGCATAAAGGCCACTGTGGTGCATGCTTTGACTTAATGGCTGGGTTTTCTACCCGATTGTTTATCTTCTCGCTGGTTTCATTTCCCAGCCTGAATGAACCAAAAAGAATCAATTAATTACAGTGTGGGAGACTTGAAAGCAAGAGAAATATGGGTTTTCTCCACTAGTTTTTGAACTAGTTGGAACCTATTTAGGTGGTTTTGACTTAATACAATGGTAGTACAATACAGTGGCCAAGAGCATGGACTCTGGTGACAGTATCAGGGTTCAATTACCAATTCTGCCACTTACTAACTTTATGTCCTTGAGCAAGTTGCCTAATCTCTTTATGCCTCAATTTTTTCATCCGTAAAATGGAGTTAATTGTAAAGTATATCTCACAGGACTGTTGTGGCAATTCACAAAGTTTATGTATCTAAAGCACTTAAAGAGTGTGTGGTACACAGTAAGCACAAAGGGGAACATGTTTTAAATGTTCACGTATATGCTCTCCTCTTCTAAATGTAAGTTATAAACTTGAGTGTGTTAAAACTAAAAGGTTTCACCCATTCTGGTATGTGTCAGTGGCATCCTATAACCGTTCTTAGGACTATAGACATTAGAAAAAAAAGTGGACTGAAATAAAACAGTAGTGGCAAATGGTCAGCAGGAGACCGATAGGAGAAGACCCAACTCAGGAGGGTTGGGTACCATCCTACTTCTGCCACTGAGTTCAGTAGGCTCCCTGTGACCAGAGTTTCCACAGCAGGACCAGGCCAATTCTAGAGTCCCTTCCAGCTCTAATACTAGCATAAGATTTTAAATTAAACTCATATGTACAGAGTTCAAAGTTTGTCTCCTGTCTCTGACATACCAGTTTCACAGTGCAGACTATAAGCACTGCTGACATGTTGCCTCCATAGTATTTTGGAGCTTTCCCCGAAGACCTCGGGTCAAAAGTAGTATGTTCCATGTTCATTTCTACTCTAACACAATGATTTTCTGATCAGGTGCTTTGAAATCCTATTATAATAATTCGATCAATGCTAGAGCCACCAAGGAGTGAAATACGTACATTTTGTACATGAAGGTGAGGCTATTAATCCAGTAATAAATTACCACTGTACCACCAGGTACTCTGAAATGGTGGCATGGGCATATTTATTAACCTCATAATTTGTTGTAAGTTTTGATCACTTGTATACAGTATAGGCACCTGCAAATAGCATAGGGAAAAAATAGTTTCAACTAAGTTATCCCAATTTCCTCAATCATCTAGTTATGTTACAATTGTAAAGTTAATCTAATTTAAGCCCTTGTTTCAAATGGGCCTTTCCTGGCCTCCTAAATAGTTCTATTCAGGTCCTGGTTATTTTTCTATCTTGAATATCTATGTTTCTTTAAAAACACAGAAATTTAAAAAGAAAAATAATAATAAAAATAAAAACAAAGGAATTTAGTTCTCCTCAAATACCACACTACGTAAGTACTGTCATAAATTACAGTACTTGGCATTGAGTCTTAAGGAGGAGGGGTGAGTTCATTCACAATATGCTTTGTAAAACTACTACTTCTGTTTTGCTGATGGGCAGACAAATATGAAGAGGAATCCACATAGAAAGGTAGAAAAAAATTTTAATCAAATACATAACTGGGTTTGACTAGGGCTGGGCCACTTAATACCGTGTGATTTCAGACAACGTACTTAATCTCTGAACAAATGTCCTTATCTGTACAATGGGACTAACAGTATCTAATTTTCGGGGCTGTAAGTGGTAATTAAAGGATCTAAGATCTAATACTTGGGGTGGTGAACACACAGTACAATATACAGATGATGTATTACAGAATTGTTCCCCTGAGAATTATATTTTATCAACCAATGTCACCACCATAAAGTCAATAAAAATTAAAAAGTACTTGAGAGTGCTTATGATGTTGCCTGGTTAGCCTGAGTAGGTTCAGGACAAGACATTACTGAAGAAGAGAAGTGACTGGTCCATGTCTCTCTGCCGACCCGATCTAAAAGCAGCCAACTCCAGCGAATGCTTACGCTAAAACTCCAGGATACAGCATACTTACCTGCAACTTTTAAATGGCCTACTACATCTTTGGGGGGAGGGTTGGGCTTCATTGAAAGGTTTCTTAACTGGTAGTGACATTCACTGTACCAATGTGAATACAGTAGCAAGACTAAAAATAAAGTAGTAGAATCTGTCAAAATTCCCTCTTAGGTTTGAAGTTAGAGCAGATTCGAGAAGTATGTTTTCAAGGGATATCAACCAAGCATCTTCTATTTGCTATGTACAGCAGGGTACGGCGCCAGAATCATGATCTAATCAGCATTGCTTCGCTTTGATCCTAAGCCCTCTTTACGTGTCACACAAGAATTTTAAAAAGATTATTTGGGGGGCCCTTCCATCTCTGACATTCTTTTATATGAGATGTAGAGATCTGTACTCAGGGTTGAGTGGAATGGAATTTAAAGCACTTGTCAAATATATAACTGAGTTCAAAGTGCTTCAACTTCACATCAGTTTCGCAAGAATAATGCATGTGGCCTTCCTAGATTAATTATCTGACACAAGAAAAGCTGCCAAAAGCCAAGGAGGCAGAGTGAAGAAGTCGTCTTCTCCTGAATACATCCTTTACCGCTCTGGGTTCAGAGAATAAGAGAAAGAAAAAAAAAAATGGATCACCATAGTTTTCCAAATTCTCTTCCTTTCCCTTAGGGACTGATCTCATAGCCACGGCCCCTGATACTCTTTGCTTTTAGGAGTTCGGGTCCTCACAGCCCTGGTCCCTCAGGTACTTCGGAGTCTCCAAGCCCCGATCCTGTCCCCATAGAAGCCCGTCTTCACTGCTCGCTCCTGTTCCTCCCAAACCCAAAAGTTCCCTTACTGTCTCTGCCTCTCAAGAATCTAAGTCTTTCTGCTGTTTCTGAATCCTTAGCAGCCCGGGTCTTCACTGTCCCACTTCTGCCTCTTAGGAGCCCAAGTGCTCACAGCTCCGCTTTTACCTCTCAGGAGCCGGTGTCTTCACGCCCCGTTCCGTTCCGACCACTCTCCTCTTAGGAGCCCGAGTCCTCACAATCCTGTCCCTCTCAGACCGCTTTCTCTCAGGCGCCAGAGAACTCACATCTGTTCCCGTTCCCTAAGTCCCGTCTGGAGCCCGGTCCCCACAGCCGCGTCTTCTCCGAGCCCCGATCCCCTCAGTCCCGTCCCAAGAGCCTGATTCCTCGCAGTCCTGTCTCAACAATCTGCCTCTTCAAACACTGACCCACTGTGGGTCTGGGTCCTGACTCCCTCCTCCCGCTCTTTTTCCTCAACTGCCAGGGCCCAAGACTCACAGGCAGCAGGTCTATCTCCCCATGATATGCAGAGACTGCCCCAGTGAAGCGATCGTCTCGGCAGCCGGTCAGACTGCTCGGCCCTCCCCGAGTCCTTCCGGCACCGCTCCCCGCCTCCAACCCGGAAACGCGCGGCTCTTCCGGCCGGCGGGCGCGCGCCTGAGTTGCGCAGACGCAGATTGCCTTCCGACACGTGGTCGCTGTCCTGGGTTGTTGCCGAGTTCCCGCAGTGGAGCTTTTTCATGCTGGTGTTGACTGGAAACGTGGGCGGGCTCAGCGCCTTCTACCGGAGCTTTACGAACTGTGCCCTAGCTGTTTCTTCCCGACTCCGCCTGTCGTATCTGTCGCCACCATGACCGGTAATTGACGTCCTCTTATGGGTTAGA
The DNA here is from genome assembly GCA_004026765.1 of Micronycteris hirsuta. Taxonomy (NCBI): domain Eukaryota; kingdom Metazoa; phylum Chordata; class Mammalia; order Chiroptera; family Phyllostomidae; genus Micronycteris; species Micronycteris hirsuta. The sequence continues at coordinate 28,681 of PVJI01017531.1, forward strand.
GGTCGCCATTTTTGGCTGATGCCTTTGTCGTGGTAGCAGGACGGGGATAATCACCTGGGACAGCAGCATCCCATACGTATTCTGTTGGAACCAATAGTGGAGTTGGCAGCACAAGAACCTAGGGACAAGAGAGACCGGTTGCGCGTGAGAACTGGCAATTAATAATAATAATTGGCGCTTAGTATCTATCAGGAATGTTGTCAAGCTCATCTCCGATAAATCATTTTATGGTTTAAAGGAAACTTGTGAGCGGTAAAGCAAGGGCTTAGCTAATAACTTCTGAGTCTCAACTCGAACTTAGAATTATCACTCCAAACCTTGAGCCTATCCTCTAACTATTACGCTGATTCTTTCCGTTATTTCGTCCATAAAATACTTAGTGAAAACTGCTGCATTTACCGGATGCTAGGTACCTCAACAAGACCCGCTTCCAACCTCAGTCCCTTCTGGAGCCCAGGTCCCCACACTAAGATAACGAAACATGAAGGAATGTAAAAAGGTCTGTGACAGCCCAAAGCAAGTGACTGTAACTCCCCACAGGAATCAAGAGCTGCCTCTCACCTGGATTAGTGCAGCAGCCTGCCCTCCCAGTCTTCTTATCTTCCCATCCCCATCCCATCAAATTCCCAATCCACCCTTGTACTGTCATTCATCCAGATTCACAGAACGGAGGCCCCCCTCACCATTAGGCTCCAAGCCATCTTCCTAGTCTTTTTTTTTTTTTTTTAATTTTTCCGTTAACATTTATCCCCCTTCTACCCTTTTGCAGTTCCACGCACCCCTCCCCCATCTTCCTAGTCTTACTTCCCTGCCAGTGCTGTCTACTCTCCCAATAGTCTAGCGTACCTTTTTTTTTTTTTTTGCACTCCATCTTTTTAAGACCCAGTTTAAATGTACTTTCATTCAACAAATAGACTGCTTATTGTGGCCAAGCTTTTTGCTAGGTGCTGGGTATCCTTTAGTAGATAAAACAAACTATTCTCCCTTAGAGAGTTTACAATCTGAAGTGGGAAAAGAGACTACTTAGCAAGTACACAAAAGTGTAAAGGGAAGAGTACCAGAATAAACTAGATTTAGCTAGCTAGATGGAGGGCCCTGAGGTAGGAAACAGCTTATTCAAGGACCAGTATGGCCAGGTTGGCTAGAGCTTAATAGGTGATGGGAAGAGTGGCAGGCAATGAGGTTGGACAGACATGCAGGAGTCAGCTCAGGCAGGGCCTTGTAGTCTATGGTGGGGACACAATTCTATTTATTGTGCAATGGGAAGGCATTGGAAGGTGAAGCAGAGGTCAGATGATTTGTTTTTAGGAGATGACTGGTGGAGTCCCCAACAGACACAGTTGACAAAGCACATATCTAGGCTTCCACCAGTTTATACTACACATCTGCTTCCTATTACAGTGTGAGCTGTTTATATGACTCCTCTTACAACTTCTACTTTGTAGAGGTCAGAGAACTCCACATATTATATTAAGGAAAGTAAAATGCCTAACAGTCTTATATATACATACATGTTTAATCTTCACAAAAGGACTTGCTTATTGATTTTAGAGGAGACTGGAGGGGGAGAGAGAGAGAGAGGTAGAGAAACATGGATTGGTTGCCTCATGCTTGCCCCCAACTGGGGACCTGTCCCACGACCCCTGCAAGTGCCCTGACGGTGGGGGTGGGAGGGTGTCCCACTCGTGACCTTTCAATTCACAGGCCAGCACTCAATCCACTGAGTCACACCAGCCAGGGCTTTTTCTTTCTTTCTTTTTTTAAGTTAATACATACAAATATGGGGCCATAGAAAATTTATAACACAGGGTCTTAGGTACACACGTGTGTGCTTCTTATTACATTACTGGTGTCATGCAGTACTACCTATTCAACACTTTTTCCACAAAATTATTTTTAAATCTGTTAATAAAGATTTGCTTCATCATTCCAAGCGCAGTATTGCTTTTTTCCTTCGTTGATGGTATCATGCTATATCTTATTCAGCACCTCCTCTTAGGTGTTTTTTGATGTCTAACTCGATCCTTGAATATGCTGCGGATAGCATTCCACCTTATGAACACACCCACATTCTGCCAATCAGTTGTGATGGTGAAGGCTGGGCAGCTTCTCTCTCTCTTACAGTGATCCGTGCCTCCTGTGCTCGCGTGCTGGGGTGGCTTCAAGAAGTGGCACAAGTTCGTGCATTTTCAATGTTAATGGGGTGGGGGGATTCGAGTTTCCTCAGCTAGGTACCCACGCCCCCTAAGATTCGGGTTATCCTACGAAGCGGACTACAGGAGCGGCTCACTGCAGTGTAAAGCTCGATTCCGTCTTGTAAGCTTTCCCTCCCGCCCCTCCCCCCTGCGCTCCGGCATCTTCCCAGCAAGCACTGCGCTATTTGCATATTAACACAGCGTATTGCCTTTGCTTCTAAATAAAAGTCAAAAGACAAATCATACTCTCCTTGTAAAGATTTCCCTCTGACTCAGGAGGACTTGAAATTTCCTCCTCAATTTCTAGAGCATAGAGTAGGAACCTGCATACACTTTTTTCTTTTTTTTTTTTTTTTTAATATTCACTTACACCAAAATAGGTATTCGTCAACACTGCCACCCTGCTTTCCGGCTAGGTAAGGCAAAAAGGGCTTCTGTCGTGAGTGGCACACGTAGGGCAGCTTGATTGCTCTACGTGCGGAATCGACATCAAGAGATTTCGGAAGCATAATTTTTTGGTATTTGGGCAGCTAGTGATCGTTGGTCCTGGCGCCCTTGACATACTAGTCTTTCAAAAAAAATGCAAAGTCTTTTGTTTTGCTCGGAAGGCTTCGTGTCAATGTTCTCCCGGACATCTATGTTGGTGGGTTCTTTTCGTCTTTCCACTGGTGTTTGTAGATATCAGTTCCTTTTGAAGGACAAGTGTTGTAGTAACTCCCTGCTGCCAGAATTAAGAAAATTTAGATTTAAGTAAATTAACCCATAGCTTTATCTCAGGGACTGCTGCTTGTACAATGAGGAGCAATATCTCTAGTTGTCACGTGAAACTTGGACTTTGAAAATTTGTGTTTTTATTGGGCATACATCCCTTAAAGCTGAATTGTTTTTTCTGTAACTTTTGTCCTTTAAAAACAGAGGCAGTAGTTTAAAACTCCAGTTAAATAGCACTCTTACTGCCGGTAGCAACAACCTTTTTAGACAGCAATTCAACAACAGATACTCCATCTCTTTATGTATCCTCTTATGTAAAATTATGTTTAAGATATTTAGTAGTAAGGGTGCATTCATTCTAACAGTAAATGTATAGTGTACTCCAATAAACCCAGTGCCTGACTTCACAAGGCTTAAGTTTAGTGATGGGAAAAAAGGGAAGACAGCATGGAATAGGCTGGGGGTGGGATGTCTGGGAAAGCTTTCCTGAGGCAAAGACTTGGAAGCTAAAACCTAAAGAACAAATAGGAGACAACCAGGCAAAGTGGGAGGGAAGGATTGTTCAAGTAAAGGCAAAGCCTTGAGGGTGGACAATGTGCTGCAGTCTAAGAAAGGCCAAGATGGCCCAAGTGAAACCATCCACTTGGCAGGACATAGGGAAGCCAGAAGACTCCACTGAGACTGATATGTTCCTTGCAGTGCTTTTCATAAAGCAGAAGAAATGAAAAATTACCTACAGCAGATATCAGCAAACTTTTTCTGTAAAAGACCAGATAGTACATCTTTAAGGTTTGTGGCTATATCGTGTTTGGTAGGCATTCAACTCTATTGCAAAGCAGCAAAAGATGTTATATAAACAAATGAGCATAGCTGTGTTTCAATAAAACTTTATTTGTGGACACCAAAACGTTATTTATTTTTTAAATTTTTATTTATTGATTTTTTTTTAGAGAGAGAGAGAGAAACATTGACATTGTTTCACTTATTTATGCATCCATTGGTTGGTTCCTGAATGTGTCCTGACCGGGGATCAAACCTACAACTTTGGAATATCGGGATGAGGTTCTAACCAACTGAGCTACCTGGCCAAGGGTTGAAATTTGGATTTCATGATAGTTGTCATATATTATGAAATAGTAGTATTTTACTTTTTTAATATAGAATTTGTGCAATATATTTCTCTTGATTTGCACATCCTTTTTACAGGTTGAATTCAGCTGATATAATCAAAATTATTTTTCACCCAAATAGGAAAAATGCAAAATTGTAAACATGTAAGAAAACAAAAACGATGGTGAAAATAAGTCCCTCCTCTCATTAGAAACAGTGTCTGTACAATATATGTCATTTGGAACAGAATTTCTTTATAGGTCAGGCACATGTTTCTATAATACCTTTATTCTGCCAGTTTTATTTCATTCCGGTCAGTCCCACCTCCTATGAAGGATCAAAGGGATGTTTGTCTTGATGGAAATCTGTTCTTTCAGATGCTGCTGGTACCTGTTGGGGACCAGAAGTTATGGGAGACATCAGCCTGCTGGGACTAGGAAAGCAGGGCCTGTCTCAGCAGCGCCAGCTAGTGGCTGGAAGCAGAGGGGGTGGGATGCCGGGATGCCAGGCCAGGGGGGCCCTGTCAGGAAAGAGCAGCAATTGTATGTGAAGGGAAAGCCCTGTAGCAGAGTGAAATGTTTGCTCTTTCTGACTCTATCTTAATTCTAGCCTGCATTTTCCCTCTGGCCTTCAGGCAAATAGCTCCTGCTATAGATATACTAATTATTAGAGAAATTCTACTTGAAGCTTGAACTTTTGGCAAAGATTTGTGGGAGCCAAATTAGCAGGGGACAATGGACTGGGAACCATGAGATTTAGAGATTCCCCCCACACCCCCTTCTTGGGATCCTTGTAGGCACTTAGATGTCTGAGGTGTCCACACACCTCTTGCCCTACCTATTTTCCCTTCCCTTGACATAAAAGAAGCCTGAATTCTATACTCTCTTAAGATGGATTTGAAAAAGCCCTAAGGCCCCCCATCTTCCTGAGCTGGCACTTTCTTGATCAATAAACTTCTCCTTACTCCAAACTCTGACATTTTGAATATCAGTCTTTGAAGCATTGGGAACATGTACCTTGAACGAGTAACACTTAGGCTTGTTCCATGCAGAGAGACCAGAATAGCAAAAGTGGTGTATAGAGAGAAGTTATGCAAAGTCCAGTGTTTATTTAGATATTTCCCACTTTTCCTTGATCCCTGTAGGCACCTAGATGTCTGAGGTCTTGTTGGTAGGATGGGTAACAAAGCTGGTAGCAACTGCCACAAGGGTTATGACACTTGCCCTGCCTGCCCTCACTTTACATAGAGTCAGTCCAGGTTATGGGAGAGTGGTAGCATGGTGAGATCAAGCAGCGAGCTGTGCCCTCTCCACATCTGAGTCTGAGCCCAAGGTGGGGACCTCTTATTTTCTGTGATTTCCCTCCTTATTGCAAATCCTACTTGCATCTGGGTGGTGTGGAACGTGGGGCCTTCTCTGGGGATGCAGGCAGAGCAAAAGATGAGAAAAATGTTCCCACCAAGCCGGCAGTACTTGTCTACTCACATCCCAACACCATCGGAGACCAGGCCAGGCCCAGGGCTTTGCTGATGTCAGGGCATTGGGCCTCGGTTCATCAAGTTTTAGGACCTCCCTATTTGTCTCCTTTGAATTCTCCTTTCCACAGCATTTGGGACTTGGCTGAGGATCTAATTCTAGGGCCGCAGAAGGTCTCTACACTTCAACCTCCTGACCCAGAAGGCAAAACTACTCTTTTCACTCTGACCCCCCCCCACACACACAAACCATTTATTTATTTTTATTTTTATTTTTTTTAAACATCAATGTGTGGTTGCCTCTCACGTGGCCCCCACCGGGGACCTGGCCCGCAACCCAGGCATGTGCCCTGACTGGGAGTCGAACCTGCGACCCTTTGGTTCACAACTTGTGCTCAATCCACTGAGCTACGCCAGCCCGGGCCCACAAACCATTTAAAATGTGAAAACTGCCCTGGCTGGTATGGCTCAGTGGATTGAGTGCCAGCCTGCAAACCAAGGGGTCACCTGTTCGATTCCCAGTCAGGGCACATGCCTGGGTTGCAGGCCAGGTCCCCAGTTGGGGGCATGAAAGTGGCAACCACACATTGATGTTTTTCTCCCTCTCTTCTTCCCTTCCCCTCAAATATATAAATAAATAAATCTAAAAAAAAAAAAATGTGAAAGCCATTCTTGGGTTCTCAGGCAACAGCCAGGGAGCTATAGTTTACTGGCCTCTGGACTACAAATTCAAAAGCAAGAAGAGCCTGGTAAAACCAACTATGGGATATCCACACAATGGAATACTATGTACTCATTAAAATGTTGAAACAGGCTAGTGTGGCTCAGTGGGTTGCTGGTTCGATTCTCAGTCAGGGCACATGCCTGGGTCCCCAGTTGGGGGCATACGAGAGGCAGCTGATTAATGTTTCACTCATCAGTGTTTTTCTCCCTTCCTCTTTCCCTCCCCTTCTCTCTGAAAATAAATAAAATCTCTTTTCTTTTTTAAGAAATATATTTAAAAAATAAAATGTTGAAACAGCTTTCAGCTTTAGGCTTGAAGGAGGCATAGGTGCAACTTTCTTTGGTCCTCCTGAATCTGGGTTTATCAGACACCAGCTGCCTCCACCATGCCGCCGCAGTTCAACCCCAGTGAGATCAAAGTCATATACCTAAAGTGCACTGGTGGGGAAATCAGTGCCACATCTGCCCTGGCCCCCAAGATCGGCCCCCTGGGATGTCTCTAAAAAAGGTTGGTGAGACTTCCGACAAGATGGCGGCGTAGGTGGACACACCATACCTCTGCACACAACCAAACGAGGAAAAAACAGCAATTTAATTAAACAAAAACAGCCAGATCTGACAGAAAATCAAACTGAAAGGAAGTCCGACAACCAAGGAGTTAAAGAAGACACTTACATCCAGTCTGGTGTGTCACAACACAGCCACGAGGGTTACCCTGCCCCCACAGACAGGGTCACAAAATAACAACGTGAGTTGACCCACCCTGGTGAACACCTAAGGCTCCGCCCCTTAAAGTAATAGGCGCAC
>PVJI01017532.1:0-35382 GCA_004026765.1 Micronycteris hirsuta
GCAGGCAGGTCTCTGGGACCCCGAATCCGCTCACGGTGAGAATGTGTGGAAACAGCGGCTTTCACAAGGAACATTTCTCTAACTGCAAAGGAAATTAGGCAAGCACTTTATTTAGGAGAAGCAGAAGCAAGAGGAAAGTGATTTGCCTTTTTTTCCTCTTTTTCTCCCGAGAGGAGGGTGATCCTGCAACCATCTACCAGCAGGGCAGAGCAAGTCCTTCCCTGTTTGCTGGAAATCCCACCCTCCGCTCCTGCCCATTGAGCTTTCTGCTTGGCAGGTTGCTGTTCCCAGGAGGGCACTGGAGGTCACAGGGGGACCCGCCCGGCCCCAGGAGGCTGGGAGGGAATGGAGGAGCTCCGCTGGCCCCGCAGGCTGGGGCAGAACCAGTTCCCACGGTTGCCCACATCTTGAAAGGACCGCGAGCCTGCTTGACCGAAAGCACATGGTCCTTGGGCAGATGAGCTTTCCCTGCTGGCGCAGTGAAAGGCCCTGTCCCCAGCGGGGAAGTGAAAGTTGCTGCATAATTTGAATATTGAGGCCAGCCTTCAGGATCCAGTCCCCAGGGCAGGCTGTGGGGAACAAGCCGGGAACCCACACTTTACTGGGGGAGGGGACTTGGGAGTGCTGGGCACTGCCTTGTTCTAGGTGCCATGCTGGGCCTCAGGGCTGGGGAACAAGGAAGGGGGTGGCTTGTCGGCAGGTCGCTACCGAGCTGACCATGACGATGGAGAGGTGTCCTGTCTGTGCCGTCCAACACGGCAGCCACAGCCACACGTGGCTCCGTGGGCCCGTGGGACGTGGCTGTTGCACAGAGGGGCAGAGTTGTCTGTCTGTTTCCCGTGAATGATTTTGACTGTAAGCAGCCTCCTGCGGCCCTTGGCTGCTGAGTGAACAGCACTGTTCTGTGAAAACCTCCGCCTGGGAGTGAGTCCGAGCAGGCCCGGTGACCCTGCGCTGCAGGCGTGCGGGGGGATGCTGCCTCCTCACGCAGACCTCAGCCGCCCTTCGTTCCGCGAGACGCGCCTTCGCAGCTGCCCACCCTCTCCGTGGGGTGTGCGTGCGCCTGCCAGTGCCACGTGGTCCTGAGGGCAATTATGACGTGGTTTCCCTTTTTGGTGGCTTCACCTGGTCCCGCTCTGCGCAAGTTCCAGCTGCAGCATCGGGAGTCTGAGCTGCCCCAGCCCCATGGGTGGGGGGCAGGTGTGGCCCCACCTGCTGGGGGACCCCAGGCGAGGCCCGTGACTCACGAAGCCTCTTTCCTTTCACTGTCTGTGAGGTGTGTGGACAAGGGCAGCTTGGGGGCAGGACCGGCAGCGGGACTGCTTCTCTGTTCCAGTGACGGCGTGTCTGCATCCGCTGGGAGGCGGCCTGAATTCGACCGCGCGGGGGGAAGGCTCCTGACTCCTGGCGCAGGGCGGGGGGTCCGGCTTGAGGAAGCGGGCATGAGACACGCACTCTCTTCGGTCCCCCCCGGAAGAAAGCGCTGGACGAGGCGGGGGCTCCCTTCCCTGCCCCGCGGAGCCTGGGGCAGGACGGAAGCCTCCCTTCTCGTCAACTCCCCGTAGGAGGAAAAGTTGGGTTCGACAGAGAAGCTGATGACAGACCACCCAGTGAGACTGTTCTGCAGGGGTTGACTGAACACCTACTGTGTGCTCTGACGTGTTTGCCCCACAGGGTGTGGGCCAACGTCTCGGAGGCCCTGTGGCCCGTGCGGCTTCATAAGTGTGCTTTGTGAGACGTGGGGACTGTCACCGCCGGGGACACTTCACTGCCTCTTTGCGTGGGGTACAGGTTTTGTGTAACATAAAACCGGGCCTGTTAGGGAAATTCTTTCTGAACCACTTTGTCCGAGAATGTGGACTTGACCTCCCGTGCTGTGTCCTGCCCGTCCACCCCACGCTCCTTTCTGCATCTGGTGAGGGCTTCAGGAAATGCGGCTCAAGGGTGACTCCTGGTGACCTTGAGAACGTCCCCGTGCTTCCCGGGCCCGAGTTTCACTGCCTGAAATCGAGGCTCACGCCCAACCCCGCCCTTCCGCCAAGGGCCACGCTGTCACCTCCGGGCCTGGCAGCTCCAGGACCAGGACAGGGCCCCCCTTCTGCCCATTTCCCCTGCTGAGCGGGGACGTGGAGAGCCGGACCTTCCCGGCTCAGCGCAGACGCCCACCCCGCTGGCCGGGCCGGTGGGCCTTGCAGCGTCCTTGCGCCCCGCGGCGGCACGGTCGTCCTCGACACGCGGTTCCCTGTCTCAGGCCCTCCCACTGTCCCTCTGCCTCACACGTCCTTGCCACCTGCCGTCACCACACAGCTCAGTGGTGTCCTTGCTGACTCTGCCTGCGGGACCTGCCCGTTCCTGACGGGGCGTGGAAGCCTGTCCACCGTCTGTCCTCGCGGTCCTATCGGGTCTGACCGCACGGACGTCCACACTCGGTTGTTAGGCACGTCCACGGGAGGGGTGCCGTGTCTCCTTGGAGATGTGACCCCTTTCTTGTCGCACACGCCCCTCTTTGTCCCTGGTAGCCTCCCTCGCCTGAGCTCCGCTCTGTCTGAAATCAGCCCTCCTGCTTTCCCGTGATGAGTGCCGGCTGCCGTGGCGTCTCTCTGTCCCTTTGCCTTTACTCGGTGCGTGTCCGGTATTTGTGGCGGCCTCCGGGGGACCACAGAGAGCCGGCCTGGTCCGGGGCCACGCTGACGGCTCTGTGTCTGCACCGGAGCGCTTAGACCAGCGATGTCCGCCATGAGTCTCGGCGCAGTTGGGGTCTTATCGACCGCTTTTGCTGCTGTGTTCTGGTCTTTGCCCTGGTCTGTTGTTCTTTTCTTTCCTCCTCTTTCTCTCCCTCCCTCTCTTTTGTCTCCCACTCTTTCTGCCTCCTCCCGTTTAACTGCTTCGTGTGACAGTGTTTTTCTGTTCCTTCTCCTGCCTGCCTCCGTCTCTTGAGGTTCAGCTGAGATGCAGCCTGCCTTCTCCAGCTCATAGCCCCTTCTGCTCCAGCTCAGCAGCTTCCTGAGGACGGCTCAGCCCGTCTCCTGGAGGACGAGCCCCCGAGAGGGCCTGAGGGCCGGGATGCTGGGAGGACGCAGGAGAGGCCAGGGGTCGGTGCCGGTGCTCCACAGCTGCCCATCTTTGTCCAGGGAGTGTGCCCAGGCCCCGAGCAGGTGGGAAGTTGGGGGAGGGGCCTTCAGATGAAGTAGTTGTGTCCAGAGGTCTAGGTCCTCACCTGGGAAGGGGACAGATAGACCTCAGGGGCAGGGAGCCGGGACACAGGGTCCCTCCTCCAGGGCATGTTCTGTTCCCAGCCACAGGGCCCTGGTCCCTGTGCTTGCTGTGCAGCTGTGGGGGTGACTGAGCATGACTTGTGCATTCACAGTCTGACAGGGGCAGTGGCACCTGGCTGCCACAGGAGCACCCGGCACAGACTGACACAAGGCTGCGGGAGCCCAGGGAGCTGGGTTGGAGAGGCCGTGTGAGTGGGTCCGAGCTCCACCTTGCTCTGTGATGCATCCAGAAGCCAGCAAGGCGTGGGTGCTTTCCGGGACCAGCGGGCTGTGGCGTGCGGTGAGGGCACCAGGCCCGACCGAAGGTTGGGAGGAGGCTGGACTGCTAGCTTGGGCTTGGGGTCAGGACTCGGGTGGGCCAGACGCCCTCCTGGGGTCTGAGGACTTCCGCCCTGGACTGGGCTCGCAGCCTGTGGGAGCCCCAGGGACGGTGTCTGGTGACCCTGAGCTCATAGACAAGCCTGTTTTATCCTGGTGTCAGGGGACGTACATGGACAGTCATTTTCTCTGGGGACGGCGAGGTCCATTTTTAACAGGAATTGGGAGGCTTCAGGGGTGGGGTCTGGGTGTGGTGTGGGCAAGGGGCCCGGAAGCCGGAGGGATGGTGGCGAGGAGGAAGCTGCACAGGTGCGGGAGCAGCAGCCTGACGTAGCCCCGGAGGGGACGAGGCCCAGGAGGCACAGCGAGCAGGCCTTCGGGCATCCCTGAGAGTGAGGGGCGCAGGGAGGAGAGCCTGGGCAGCAGGAGCCAGCGCCAGAGGCGGGGCCACGCCGGAAGGGAGAAACAGAAGCTCCCGGGACCGTTCGCACGCTCAGCGCCGCCCGGCTTGGCCGACGGCATGTGGGAAAGCAGAACTGAAATCTGTCAGCTGCACTGACATCCACGCCGTCCCTCCAGGGGACGGCTTTGCTACCAAATTATCCTTATTATGCAAATCTGCGGCTGGGTCCCCGTTGTGCGTGGGGACCGTGGTGGGTGCATCTGCTTCCGTCCTGCCTGCCCTCTGGGTGGCTGCAGCCCATCTGCTTGGCCGGGTGGGGCCCTGCTGCCTGGGACGACGGTCCCAGTGGACCAGTTCCCAGGGCAGGGAGGGGACGGGCAGCCTGCTCCCCCAGGTACCCTCCAGCCCCAGACGAGGGCTGCACAGGGGACAGTGCTCAGGGATGCCACTTTGTTCCTGTCCTTGGCCCCAAAGTGGAGAAAGCAAGGGGACTTCACAGTGAGGTTTTACCTTCCTCTCCAGGAAAACACCACCGGAAGTTGGCATTTCTGAAGTCGCAGGTCCTAGCTGAGGCCAGGCCCCTGGAGCAGCAAGTTCCTCATTTCTTCCATCCCCGTCGACTTCTTCCCCCGCAACCCAGGGACTGGCCGTCTCCACCCCCGCTTGCCTCCGGCAGTCCCTGGCCACCCCTCTCTGGAGCTGCTCCCCAAAGGGTTCAGCCAGCGGCTTCTTCTCAGCCTCCTCCCCATTTCTCTGGCCTTTGGGGGCCTCTTCATGGCCTCTGGGGGCTCATGAAAGCTTCAGGCCGTTTGGGTTGCATGTCATACTGTGAGGACTTCCTCACCTCCCCTTGTTTACCGGCTCTGAGCGCCCCCGATGCCTGGCTGTCTCTCCAAAAGGGACAGAGGATTTGTGCCCACAGCATGTTGGCGGTCACACACTTGTCCGGCCGAACAGAGACCAGGCCCCTGCACCCCCGGCCCTGCCCAAAGTGTGCGCTTGAATGTGAGGACCCCGGGCAGGGGGCGGGGTGGGCCCTGCGTTGGTTCCCGTCCGCCGCGCCACTGGCCAAGGGCGCACGGTGCCAGCACTGCGCGGTGGGCTGTGCACAGCTGGGATGTTTGCTTGTCCACCCCCCATGCCCACCCCCCACCCTGGGCACACCTGGAGGCCCCACGCCCAGCCCCGTGGACACAGGTGCCCACTGTGCCTGCATGGCCGGCCCCCACCTGGGACAGAGTCCGCAGGGGCCGCCAGTCTGCAGCACCTTCTCTTAGATCAGACTTCACGGGAGGGGGGATGGGCCCGCGTGCAGGTCCCCCGCCTGCTGCCACAAAAGCCAGTACCGAGAGGCAGGTGCTGATGGAAAGGAAAGTGGTTTATTTTCAGGTGCTGTCCTCCTGGAAGGTGGGGGCCTCATGTCACAAAGCCGTCTCCTCCTCACTGTGGTTGACGTTTTTATAAGGGGGGAGAGGGGAACAGAACACGGAGATCAAGGGAGGGGGTTGAAAAGTCCTCTGCGTGCCGATGAGCACAGTCCATTCCCGTAAGGCAAGTGACGGCCAGGTGTGCGTCGTCCTGGTTTAGTCACCTGGCTTCACGTCACCCTGGCTCCACGGTCGAAAGTCCACAACTCTCCCGGAGCCGGGAGGCCTGAAGGTCTGAGTCTGTCTCTTTTGAAGTTAGTTCCCAGGACTCTTACACAGCCACCAGCTACATATCAGTCAGAGTCAGCACGTACAGAAACAACGTCAAAAGAACGGTGGGCTGGGTTCTAACCCCCCGAGGTTACAATTTTCCACTACGGGAAGACAGAATATTTTTTGCATGTATGCGTTCTATGACTGCAGAAGAAGCATCTCAGAAAGTGTACGGAGAGATACGGCGTCCCTCCAAGTATTCCTTCTTGTTCACAGCGAACCAGAAATAACATCATCATAGAAGCAGGTCAGAAATGCCAATGCGTTTTCTCATTTGCACGCCTGTGCACGTGTCTGGCAGGGCCGGGAGGGGACCCGCGGCCGTGTCAGATACAGGCACGTGTGGCCCTGGCCGGCGGTGCACCTGACCACCGAGACACATGGCTGGGGGGTGGCAGGGAGACGTCTATCGGTGGTCTCCTATACGCTCACCAACCAGGGATTGAACCTGCAACCTTTTAGTCTTTGGGGCGATGCTCCCAATGAGACACCCCGGCCAGGGCTGATTTTAGTTCCTTTTAAAGTAAAAATCAAACGAACAAACAAAGCACACAGACACATTGAGGTGGATGGAAGCAATATAGACTCTAAGTAGCGATGGCGCTTCCTTATCGCTGGGACTCAAGACATCGTGTGAAGAAGGACAGAGGTGGCCCTGGCGTCCCAGCCGGTCGGCATCCAGCCGCTCGGTCTCGCTCTTGTTTCAGCAAGAGGGCGAGACTGGCAGAGCCACAGTGCGACCGGAACAAAGCGAGACAGAAGCACGGAGGGCGATGAAGCCACGGCACGAGCGACCGGAGGAGAGGGCTGACGGGCGGATTCTGGTTGTCCCCAGCGGTCGACCCGCTGCGTGCAACTCTCCCCCTTGCTCTGATATTTATTTTAAACACAGTGAGGGTGTGTGAGACGCAGGCGCAGCTCAGTCCTCAGTGCGTGGGCCCTAAGCACACACACCACCCCACGCCAGGACAAACCAGGGGACCGAAGGGGCGATGTCAGGCCAAATCCCACCTTCGCCTCCAGAAGAAAACGGGAACACCTTTTGGCACAGATGTGTGACCTGTCAAACATAACTTAATGACCCAGGGCCCTGAGGGCAACCTCAGTTAAATACAATGTTTCAAAGAAAGGCAGTGTAACAGTACAAATCTCCAACAAAAGAGAGGTAAGTACAAATGGCACTGGCCGAGAAGAGCTGAGGAGCATTCGAGGAGAGCGCGGCAGCCCCGCGTGCGCAGTCTGTGCTCAGCTCCGTCCTGACGTCTCTGGCACTAGGAAGCGCCATGAACCGAGCGGCTCTGCGGGCAGGTGGGGGAGGGGCCGGGGTGGCGGGCTGGCCAGGAAGTGGAACTCAGAGGCTCTCGGCAGCACGTTCGTTGGTTTGGAGTATCTTTCTCTGTAACTGGACATTGGAATTGAGGCTGTCAAGAGTCCAGCTCCTCTCTGTCCCTTCGTTCAGGGTCACTGACCCCTGGTTTACTTCCAGTTTCAAAATGCCACACTGTTCAATCAGCAAAGGAACCCCTGGCTCAAGAGCCCCGTCTTTGGGGGCTCCTTCCTCTCCACAACTCAAATGCAGCTGAGAAGGGGCGATTCTGAAGGGGCGTAATTCCCCTGTGGGGTTTGCAGTGATGGAGGGCCGGGAGTCGGGCTCCAGACTGCTGACCAGCAGACACCTCCTGCGCTGCTCTTTCGGGAGGGCAGTGCAGACCCTCAGTGGGTCTAGAATCATCTAGAGCAGAAGTCCTTTACTAGGGCACGTCAGGCAATGTCTGGAGAGATGTTTTCTTGTTGACGGGCAGTGTGCTACTGTCATCTATCAGGCAGTGACTGGAGATGCTGGCAAATACCTCCCAGCACACGGGAGAACCCACGACAAAGGCCCTATTGGGTTCGGGGCACCTCCAGGTGTGCTCACCTGCAGTGGCTCACCTGCATGGCCACACCTCAGAGGCGCACCCTTCCCGTTCTGGGGTCTGGGGAAGCACACCTGGTGTGGCCCAGGTTCGCACTGGGACCAGCTCTTTCTGCCCAAGTTTTGGCCTCTTTCCTTTCTCTGTCTGTCTGTCTGTCTCTCTCTTTTTTGCAAAAGGCTCTCTGAAATGGCCCCTTGTTTGGAGGAGGGCATCCTAGGAACAATAGGTGAGGGGCTCCAATACAGCAGTCTGGGGGGGGGTGCGCCATGGCAACCCCGCGTGTAACAATAGAAACGTTGTTTTCAAAAGGAAATCAAATTTGTAGCTAATCAACTTAAAACAAAACCAACAACAGAACAGACGAGCGCATGGTCCCCGTTCTGGGCACACGGTGGGCGTCGGAGGCAGCGGCCCCGGTGCTGTTCCGGCCGCGGGGGGGGCTTAGCTCATGTGGAAACGGTGCTCCCCCCGCGTGATGTGGGACGAGAATTCGTACCTGTCCTGGCTGTGGTAGCCGCACATGTTGCACTCGAAGGGGTCGCGGAAGCCGTGGCAGCCCATGTGGATGGTGTACATGACGTGGTCCAGGAAGAGCACCCTGCAGTGTTCGCACTTGTACACCCTCATGGGCTCGCCGCCCGTGCCGACCACCCGCAGGGCGTCCTGGGCGCCGTCGGGGGCGGCCCGCAGCACGTCGTAGGCCGGCAGCTCCTCCTTGATGGACAGGCCGTTGCGGGCGTGGGCGAGGTGGTTGGTCAGGTAGACGAGGCCGCCGCGGTGTTCCTCGGCGTTGCTCTCCGTGTCCGTGGAGTCCTGGCAGCTGTTGCTGGGGGACGCCTCCCTCTCAGAGGACAGGGACTTGGCCTTGGACAGCAGCAGCAGGTTCTCCACGGCGCTGTCCTGGGCGGAGTGGTTGGACCGGGCGGGGCCCTCCCCGTGGGGCTTGTGCAGCTGGTACAGCGGGCTGATGACCGGGACCACCTCGGAGCTGCCCGGGGGCGTCTGCACCAGCGGGCGCAGCGACTCGGCCCCCAGGTAGCTGATGGCGTTGTTGATGGCCTGGTCCATCACGTGGGTCTGCATCACCTCGTTCTCCTTCTCGTAGCCGCCGCTGCCATCGTAGGACAGGTCCGACAGGCACTTGTCCCCTGTGGGAGGCAGGGGACTGTCAGCAAGCCCGGGTCGCCTCGGTGGGCGGCAGCAACAGCTAAAATCTGCACCAAGGGGGGACCCCAACCCGGGGCGTCTGAACACCCCCGACCTGGGGGGGTTGGGATACTCCTGCCTGTGGCGCCCGGCACCGCAGCCGGCCCAGAGCTGGCGGTGAACAGAACTCAGGCGCGCGAGTGAGCGAGCGAACCAGGGACACACAGCGGGGCCTGTCAGTTTAGAAGCACAGGTTCAAAGGGGCTCAACCAAGGGTCGTGTCCTTTCTCCCTGTAAGTTCATACATAATTAAACATGATTATAGTTAACCTCCACGTTTAAGTGATGTACGTTCAATATGGTGCTCTAAGTAATTTATGATTTATTGTATATTTATTAAATATATAATGATGTGATTATTCATAATAATGTGCAATGCATTTATTTAAAATAATATTATGCAATGTATTCTAAATTCAGATCTTTCGTATTCTGGAATAAAATTTAATCGAAATATATGAGAACTGATAGCATTCTTATCCAGAGCACAGAGCTGAAGGGGCCCTGACTTGGCTTCAAGAGGATGTTCAGACTCAACAGCTGCCCCCCATCCCTGTCCCACCTTTACCCCAACACCCCTCTGCCGGCCCCTGGTCAGCAGCACCAAGGCCCCGCCCACAGAGACAGGGGCTGGGAAGCCAGGAGCAGTGAACAGAGCCAGGGAAGAGGGTGTGTCCTTCGCGTGTCCTTTCAAAACATGACCGAACACGATTCAGCAGCTCTGGTTGCGCCCTAGTCTGTCCCTCCACCAAATCCTGGCTCGGAGAGAAGGCAGAGGGACTTTGTGGACAATTCTAATACACACGAGAGAGCCGCAGCCCTGCCAGAAACCGAGGTTTTCCTGCTGATACCCCTGCTCCTCCCGGCAGTCATGCGCTGTGGGGTCCTGAGCAACCCGTGAAAGCCGTGGTTTTGAGACTTGGGTAGCGACAGCAAATGGATACAGGGCAGAAACGCGTGCTGACGCAGCCGCGGCACTCCCCTGCCCCCACACTCCGCAAAGGCAGAAAAGTAAGACCCTCCAAACTCGCTTTGGCAGTCAGGTGAGGACAGGCGCATGTTCCAACAAAATGGGTATTTTAAGACGTCAACAGCCAGCCGAGGAAAGGAAACTCCGGCACAAAACGCCCGGCAAAGCTCGGTGCCCACCGATCTCACTTCCAACATCCTGAAGTCTGAGTAGGCACCACCCATAGCATTTCCCCTGATGCCTGCATTCCAGTGTGGCCTTAACGAGAGAGGTGGTTCTCCATTTCTGATCAAAAACACAGTGGAAACCTCTGCTAGTGAGAACTAGGTGACATGGGGTTGGCCCCTGTGATGGAAGAGACATCCTCCATGGAGGGACACGACCCAAAGTGCCAGGGTGTCCCCTTGGGGGTGGAAAACACTCCACTGCCCAGTACCACGACAACGAGTTGGGGACACTGAACCCCATCTCAGCACGAAGGAGACAGAGCGGAGACATGGCCTCTTCACAAAGACGACACCTGCCTCACCTCCCTCCCCCACCCCGTCCTTGGCCTTCTCTCAAGATTTAGAAAAGTCGATAGCTCTCACGGGAAAAAAAAAAGTCTCAGATATAGTGGGAAGGATGTTGAGACATCAATCAATCTATGTCGGCCCGAGGAGAACAAGAAGATGAAAAGCAACGTGTTGGTTACAGCGAAAATATTTTCTCACAGTGCAAAGGGAGAAAGGAAGTAGCAAACCACTGAGCCATCCTAGGAGAAAAGCTTAGTTCAAAGAAGAGAGGAAATGGCTCATAATTGCTTTGTGACATGGGCCCAGTTAAAAAGAAAATATTGAGAGACGGCACGTGAAAACGATGGAGTGAGGAGAAGAAAGAGACTGTCGGTCTCAGGACCCAAGAAACGACTACAGCTGGAGTCGCTGACACGGAGGGAAAACACAGCGTAGTGGCAGGGACTACGTGTGAAAAAGAAAAAAAAACACGACATGTTAATAGACAAGGAAGACGAATTACTATCCAGGGTAGGACCACCGGTATCCCTGAATAGGCAACACCGTAGATAGAACCCCAAAAATGCATTTATACAAGAGAGAATTTCCCAGAAATAAAGAAAGAAAAAGGGAATTCCCATTTTTAAATGGCAGGAAACTTTTATTCAGAAGGTAAAACACCAAGTCACATCCAAGTGAGGGTGTCTAAACTTAAGGTGAAAAAAAAAGACTCTTCAGGCATTTAGGGGGATAGTGAAAATGTCACCATCATCGTGCATCGTGGAAGATCCGAGAAGTTCTCAGGGGGACACATGGGGTGACCTGGCACCACACACTCAGCCAACAGGCCCCTCAAGTGTTGACAGAAAGGCCGCTGGTGGCCACCCTCAGACACAAAACAAATGTGGACGTAGAATACCCCTGGACCTTCTCGAAAAAGGTTTCGTGACTGTAGAGTCCAACCAATGAAGAGATTACTGAGATCAACAGAAACGGTGACACCTGAAACTAATGTAGTAGTGAACGGCAGCTGTTACTGCAAAATAAAAAAAACAGTGAAAAATGAAATAGCAGGAAAAGGACTGAGGCAGCCTTTCCTCTACGTAAACATGGAGTTAGTCATAAAGAGCTAGCGCAAGAGAACTCTGATCGCAGAGCTGAGTGTGAAAGAATGAGGTGCTAGGCAAAAGTAACAGCGTAACTGCACATGGGGAAAAGTAACAATGTAACTGCACACGGGGAAGCAGGGCAGCGGGCTCACTATTCACAGCTACTGACTACGCTGGTGCAAGTAAATGAAACATGATGTAAAGGTTTTAATGTTTTTCCAAATGTATCTTCCTAATCTTAGAGAAAGCCTTTATAAATATCTTTTACGTGTGTGTAGGGGGGAAAATACGTATTTGAGGACGAGCCAGTTTGGTTCTCGCTCACCTACTAAAGTGAAGACGTGTATCAGAGATGCGCTTTCACTTGAAACAGCACCCGTCGTCCGACAGAATCTTTACCCCTTTTACAGTATGCGTTTTATCAGTCCAGAGGCCCATCGTCCTCTCTGCTCACAGATTTATTCTATTTATCAAAGTAAAAAGATACCTAGAATCGGTCTCAGCTACTCTGAGTGGTGGTCATTTCTGGATGCTGGGTTTTGTAGTGATTTTAAAATATTATCTTTGCATTACAATTCTTTATATTAACCATGTGTCATTTCAGTAATACAATAGGGATTTTTTTAATTAAAAAAAATTTAAGCTTCTTAGGAGAAGTTTACTGAGACAGTTTCGAGGGGTAGCAGGGATATTGATCACTGTTCTTCTATTTCGTCTTCTGTGTTTTAAACGTTCTGTCACCACAGCCACCAAACTCTCTAGGATCAGCGCCTGGCATTGCCACGCGATCACGCCCCGTCACCCCATGTGGTGCGGCTCATCCGCCCCGCCACCCAGTGTCCCATGGTCTCAGGGGACAAGGACTTTGATGACACAGAGCAGTGAGCAGTGTGGCCAGCAAAGTAAATACTTCCTTATGCTCATGCCAGAGTTTAATTTAAAAAATTTTAATCACAGATCACATAGCCACTAAGCGACAATATGTGCCATTCTGAGCAACATTCCACACGAAAACAGCATCAACTCCTGCGTCTCAGGCACCTGCCGGTGTTGGGGTGCTGCCAGCCCCCCGCGGCTGCACTTTGGGGTCCTCGGAACAGCTGTGGGGTGGAGGCAGGGCAGGGGCCTCAGGCCCGCTTCACAGGGGGGGACACCGAGCCCAGGGAGGTGCTCAAGGTCAAGCCAGGGAGCGCTGACTGCCCCTCTCCCACCTGGCCAGCATGGACGGGGGGTAGCTCCTTCCTACGCGCTCTTTCTGAGTTCACACAGAGCACTCACACTTGGCATCCAGAAGGTAAGGGGGAATTTAGAGACCCGTCTCCTTCTTGATTGTGGAGAAGGAGAAGCTGTGACAGGTCAGCAGTGGTTCACTGAACTCCCATTGCATTGACGTAGCCCTTTGGCGGCTGGGGCAGCCCTTGTTTTAGACATAAGTCGCGAGTCACCAGCTTCTGGGGGGGGCACCAGGCAGGGTGCACGGCCACCTGTGAGCTGGCCACCTGCACAGCTTTGGGCAATTGAGGATCAAGGCTTTTCTCTCTAAACGCGGGAGCGACTGAATCTCAAGGCAACATCTTAGGGGCAGGCTCCTTCGGGTGGCCGCTGGAGAGTCTCAGTCTCATTTGGGGAGAAGTCTCCAAAAGCTCACGCTGCCCGCCCAAGTTCACCGACAAAGCCCTGGGCAGCGTCTTGTGTGGCCCCCAGCTCCCCACGGTCACCTCGCTGCCTCCCCCTGGTCGCCGCCAGCCACTGTCCCTGCTGAGCAGGGAGCGGGCCCCAGGCGCTCCTCAGCCCAGGGAGATGTGAAGCCCTACTGCTGCAGCCTCCTCTGCACTGCAGCCTGACCCCCGCTCTGCTCAGGAAGTTCAAGGTCTCCCCCACAGCGGTCTGAAAGCCCGCATGCGTGGGCACCTCCCCCATGGTGTCTCCAGCCAGCGGTTTGCAAAAGTGTCTCTAACTTCCTTCCCCGCCCCTCCCAGCCCCCACCTGCGGCAAAACTCTCTTTAAAGCCTGATCAGAGGAAGCCTGTTATCAGTGCAATGGCAAGGTGAGAACCCCAGGACCCCAGGAACGGGGCCTCTGCCTGGTGCCCCCTTCCTGCTGTCCTGTCTGTCCCGAGGGATGGCAGCACCCTCGGGGGCCCCCGGCTCATGAACCGTGACCCCCTGCCAGGCCCTCCTCTCTCCCAGCACCTGTGCCCAGGCTCCCACACGGCATCTGTACCCAGAAGTCCTTGGAAACTGGCAGACTGAAAATGGAACTCGACTTTTTCCAGAGCTTGGGTCACTTCTGCAACTGGCACACCAGTGACTCACGGTTTCCATCACCCAGTTCTGTGCTGGCCGGCTGTGCCCTCTCTGCAGCCTCCCTTCCCACGGCCCCCGCTCTGGGGCCGCCCTTCCAACCGTGCAGCCCCCATCTGCCAGGAGAGACGCTGTCCCACAGGGACACGTCCGCTCTCTGCTCCGCCTGGTGGGTGAGCTGCGCCTGTGCTCCCCTCGGCACTCCAGGCTGCGGTCCCCTGGCCGGCATGCCTTGTGACTTTCTTTTCATTGCTCCCCTGAGGGACGTAAGTTACCCAGATCATGCCTGCACCCCACTCACCCCCACACCAGCGCCACCTCCTCTCTGTGTTTCAGTCTGTCTGAGAGTCTGCTCCCCTCCCCCACTACCAGCCCTGGGCCCAGCCCTGCTCTTCCATCCAGCTCACTGCCAGCCTCAGCAGCTTCTCCTGACCCTCCTTTCCAGACACGGTCCTCCCCCGTGACCCCCTTCCCTTGAGGGGACCCTCCCCCATGGCCCTCTGCTGATATCATCCCGGGGATGGTAGTTGACCTTAACATTGACAGCTGCTAAATGTTCTCACATCCTGGCTGCTGCTTTATGTCACAGAACCCTGTGAGAGAGCTCCGGGGTGAAACCAAGGCTGGGAGAGGTCCCGCGGTGTCACCAAGGCGACAGTGTTAGTGCGTGGCCATGACGGACACCCAGGTGGGTCCCTGGCCAGGGGCACCTGCCTCAGCGCTCCCTCTGCCCTTCAAGGTCCGGCCTAGATAATGGCCTGGGTGCCCCTGTCTGTCACCTACGCTGGACAGCAAGTCCCCAGAGAAGAGGCCGCCTCCCTCCACCGTTTACCTCTCCAAGCACCTGCCTCAGGTAGAGAGTCGCCTGTGACGGTAACCGACCTGGCTGTGTCCCTCTTCCCTGGGCACTGCTCCTGGGCCAGGTGCTGGGCGACGCTGACCATTAACCCTTCAAGCCACCCACAAGGGGGGCAGTGTGAGGTTCAAGTGGAAAATGACCGTGTCCAGCTCAGGCTGGGGGCACCTGGGCTGTGCAGGGAGCCCTTGGCCGAGCTGGGCTCACACGCATGACACTGGGCACACTGACTTGCCCCCACCGGTGCCCACGGAGTGTCCAGGGGCAGACCCCACCGAGTGCCCGGACACTGCGACATCACGTCTAGGACAAGCTCCTGGCAGCAAATTTGCCATGTTTACGAGGCCTTTGGAAAGAATTTCAAGGTATTTAAGAAATGTTAAGCTTGCCCGTTTTGCTTTTTTTTAAGAAAACAGGGTAGTTTTTCTTCCTCCAACCCCCCACTGAGGTGTTTTCAAGAGACAGCGAATGGTGGACTCTTACCAACGAATTTCTGAGGCAGAGAACTCTTACGTTTGGCGACGTTACTCGCGAGCCGGTCCAGCACGAGGGTCCTCTCCGCCGCGGTCTTGCACAGGTCCTCGGCCATGTCGCTGTGATTAGCTTCTTCTTTAATGACTAAAGGCAAAGACACGCAGAGAGAGAGGCCAGTTAGAAACGCTGGCAGGGAGATGATCCCGCAGCGTCCGGTGTTAATCTGACATTTCTGACGTGCCTACAAAAGCCAGGCGCCCGGCGGAGATGATTTCTAATCTTCCCGGCAACCCCGCCAGGCAGACAGAGCGGCCCAAACCCTCCTGCTGCAGACACGGGGGGCTGCACAGGACCCCCGGGCCCGCGGGCCGAGCCTCGTTACTGTCACCGAAAAGTGGGCTGTGATTCGCCGTGTCCCTCTGATGAGTGGTCTCAACTACTCACAGAAGCCCAAACCCCCTAACTCGTCCATCCCCGAGGAGCAGAGAACTGTCAGAGCCAGACCGACCGAGGGTCCGACCCCGCCCCGGACGCAGTGAACCGAGAGGCAGAAGAAACACTCAAGATGCTCCAGCAAACACCAGCCACGCAGGGAGAGAGCCCAGGGCCCTGGACACACATGCACCCTCAGGACAACCGAAGGTGCCCGCGGACAGCGGGGAGGAGGGTCGCGGGCGGCTGTGGAAGGAGGGAGGCGTCCTAGCCCATCTTGGGCGTTTGCAGGCAGCCTTGTTCTCTCCAAAGACACCGCTTTGGAGCCTGCACAGTCACCCAGTTCTACGGTCAGAGTTTTGGAAACGGAACCTTTCCACCTCCCTGAAGTTTATCCCCATGTATATGGAGCTGAAAATGTAAATTGTTCTCTAAATAGATGATGGATTCTTCCAGCACAGTGCCTGACGGTCCTCACAAACCCCGCTGCCGATGTATCTATCTCAGGGGCTTTGCCAAGTGTACCCACTTCCGTTCCCCAGGAGGCCCGGCTGCAGCTACACTTAACCCAGCACCAGGCAGAGCTCTTCCTTCAGACAGCTGCCACTCCCCTGGTTTTTCCGGACACACGTCACGACACGTGGTTTCCAGATTCCACTAAGATGTCTAAAGCCACCTGACGTGAAGCCACGCCTGGGCTCGGGGGCACGCACGTGCAGTGTCCAGCCCTCGGACCCTGCCCGTCTGCCACTGTATCTTTCTTCCTCATCTGCTGTGGTAGCTTTCTCCCCACGTCCTGCACAATAGCTGCTAAGCTCATTTCTAATTATTTTCCATCTCCAGTGCGTCCTGATGGATGCCATTTTGAAAAATGTATTTCAAATCGGTCGGTATCACAGGTATATGCCATTTTGAGCATCAGAAGCGTGTTTCTTACTAAACAGGCAAACACAACACCCTGATTTCTATGAGGAGTGCACATAAAACCCGTGAAGTTCAAGGTCGCCAGCCACACTTGGACCTGTGGAGCGAACGGGCTCCCCTCGGCGTCCGCCCCTCCCTGTGAGCCAGGCACCATGGCCCCGGGTGGGATTCCCTCTCGGCCAGGCTGCGGGCTCCTGCGAACCCGACCCTCAGAGTCCCCAGTGAGGACAAATGACCCCCAGCCCCGGTCCCTGGTCACTCCGTCCTTGGCTGGAATTCCTTCTACGGGCTTGTGACATGATTTATTCACCTAAGGTTCAAGCAAAGTGTCTGTGTTTTATAGAGACATTAAGAAGCTGTTATAGATGACCGAAATGCTTTTTACTTAATGACACTATATTTTGGAAAAGTAATCTCTTCTCCATCCTGTAAGCTAGGTTCTGTTTGTACCTAATCCAAAAGAATAGCCCCCAGCTAAGGGGGATGGGGACCCACTTGAGTGCTGCAGGGTGGGGGGGCAGCTGGTGTCTGGGGCATGGGAGGGACAGGGGAGGACACAGCAAAGCCAAGCGACCAGGAGTACCCACCGCAGCCCCCGCCTGCCCTCCAATCCCAGAGTCCTCCAGGTGAAACTGAATTCATGTGCCTCTGTGGCTTCCAAGTCCTGACAACCTGCGCCGACCAGGGGAGGAGCCCCAGTGGGGGATCCCAGACAATGAGAACGCTGGCGGCCATAATGGACACGCCAGGGCGGAACTGCCTCTGCGCCCAGGGCAATTGTGAACACGTGCATTGCTGACTGGGGCCCCGGGGCCCAGAGACAAGGGTTTCCTGTCGGGGGCGGTGCTCTGGGGGCCGGGCCTTGGGTGCCCAGGTGAGTGCGTGATGCACACCCGGCGCTCACACCCCTTCCCCTGCTCCCTCGTGTGCTCTTCCCGGGGGGTGGCCGGGCAGGAAGTGCCACCCCCATTTAAGAGGGGAGCTCGGGGGCACACTGGAGAAAAGGTCCTGAGTGGGAAGCTGTCACGTGCCTTCAGTGCCGAGGATGGCCGAGAGACCAGTGGACTCTGCGTGTGCCCTGTCTGCTTCATCTGCTGCCCCCATGTGCAGAGTCACAGCGAAACGAGTGTTGCTGTATTTACTAGGCTTGGTGTTGCAGCTACTTTGTCCTTGTTAAGTATTTGTTGAGTAGAAAAATGGCTACTTATAGATGAACCAGCAGTGAGTATGTCGGAGACCCATGAACTGACTTTTTACAGAAAATAGAATATCTGAGTGTTTATATTTTATTGTAAAGGAGCATAAACTGCCTTTTCATCCCCGTGTCTCCCACTTCGGGGTCTGGTCGCAGATCGATAACAGCTACATGATCATGATTGCTTTTAATGTCTAGTTTCCTTCTTCCACGGACCCTCAATGACTTTCCGTTCTGGAAATCCACCTCAGACCCTGAAGGAAGCTACATGATCATTTCATGGAATCTCCCCATTCTACAGGTGAGCAGAGTAAGGCACAGAGACAGCAGCACCACCTCCCGGCTGGCGGGCCAGGAGACAGTGCCAGGACCTCCGGTGCCCTGCCAGGCGCGGCCTCCCCAGGCCAGGACGTGTGACCCTCCCCGCCCCCCCCACCGTCTCTCCCGCTGTCCTCCGCCTCCAATGACCTGCGTGTCCCAGGTGTGCTAGTGCCTCTGAGCTGCACATGGAAAAATGGTCACATGCCCGAGTTTTACACTTGCTTTACCGCTCAAAAACGATACAACAATCAAATAAAATTTAAGTTTAAAAAATAGCTGTCCCCTAGTAGATTTCCTTGATGAGGCTTCCTCAATTCTCAGCCATTAATTTAGCAGCTCCCTCTCGGTCTGGGGATAGCTTTTCCAGCGGTCGTGCTAAATAAGTTGTGTTTGCAAAGAGGCACCTGCAGGTGATCTGCTCAGAAATTTCTTCTGCCTTACAAGACAGGAAGGTGCCTTTTCTGGCACCGCTGACTGCCTGAGTAAATGCAGCTCCTGGGCGGGTGCGCCCCCATCTCTCACTTCGAATCGTCTAAGACGACGGGAGCCAAACGTGCCCTCGAGATGCAGCCCAGCACGAAGCATCGAGCTTGCGAGGAGGGGGGGCCGGTCCCCGAGTCCAGGGACAGTGGCCTGTGGTCGACTGCCAGGGCTTGCGCTCCCCTTCCAGGCTGGTGCCACCAACCAGCACTGAAAACAGCCCGGACGCAAGTGCCGGAAAACCTTCATGAAAATAGTGTTTTCAAACAAGATTTCACATCTCGTCTTGGTTAATGGGCACAAAGAAACAATCATTTCTGCAGGTTAAAAAACATTACCAAAACCCAAAACGAACCAAAAAAAAAAAAATGTCAAGGGTCCCCAGCATCTTAGCAGAGAGAGGGGGGGTAAGGTCAAGCTCCGTCTGCAGAGACGTGGCGTGCGCTCCTGGTGCGCATGCGTGTGCGGGTGGGCGGAGCCAGCCGGGCCCGGGGCGGGGCCTGGCCCTCGGGGGCGGGGCCTGGTGTGCTGGTGGGCGGGCCCGGCGGGCGGGTGGGCGGAGCCAGCCGGGCTCGGGGCGGGGCCTGTCCCTCAGGGGGCGGCGCTGAGCTTACCTGGGTACAGCGTGCCTGGGAGGCCCATGGTCTGCAAGTAGTTGTGGCAGCGCTCTTTATGTTCCTCTAGAGAGCTGCGCTGTTTATAGCTCCGGCCACAATATCCACATTTGTGAGGTTTACCAACTGCAGAAAACAGAATGGAGTTCAAGACCCCAATTAAACGCCGGCCTTACGGGTAGGGGACGGCATACAACACAGACATTCCGGAAAAGCCGAAAGACACTGCGCTCCGGAGAGCTCCAAGCCCCGCACGGGGTCGCCACCACTGACTGTAAAGCCGGGGACGCCGACGGAGCTCCTTAGCTGCCCCGAGACCCGCTGCGAGTCAGGTTCCCTCTGAAGCTGACCCTCTGCTGACCCCAGGCCTCTCCGGCTTCAGTCGCCGACTTGCGTCCTGTACCCGGAGGGCACGGACCTCCGCGGGGTCACAATGCCGAGGGGTCTCCAGGACAGAGGCGGGAGGGCGCGCATGTCGCTGGGTAACACTCAGATTCGCCTGCGCGGTGGGACTCCTGCCCCGTCTCCACCGAGGCCCGGGCCTCCAGCAACCAAAGTCAGTTCCCTCCCCGGGTGCACGCCGGGTCATCCGAGTCTCTAGGACACGATAAAGATAAACGTCTTCCTTCCACGAAACGAGCCTTTTTTCGCCACCCGCGCGCTTTTTCCGAAGAGCCGTGTCCAGCGGGACTTCCTACGGACCTCAGGAGCACGGTGTCTGGTGGCTGGTCCTCAGCGCGGCGGCCACCGACGCCTGGGCTGCGGGGCATTGGCCGCGTGATCGTTCTGTTTCTTTGGTTCAGATTCAAATCCAAAGGGCCGGAGTGGCTGGCGGCTGCGGTGTGGGGCCGTCCCGCTCCGGACCGTGACCCTGGTTCTTCCTGCACTCTGGGGAGTGTGGCAGCAAAGGAAGGGCGGCTTGGCTCCGCAGGGTCGCTCGGTCTCCGGGCTTCCACACACGGTGTTTTAAGGGGTGAGGTGGGTGAGCATCTTCAGCTGGTTACATAAAGAACACAAATTTCCAGTCTCGGACCAGCATCGTCTTCCTTCTCAGCCCCTTATGCTCTACATACTGGAAACTGTTATATAAAAAGTCAACACCGTCCAAATAGGAATATTGGGTAAAATGGTTTAACCAACACTGGTATTGGT
Organism: Micronycteris hirsuta; assembly: GCA_004026765.1. Taxonomy (NCBI): domain Eukaryota; kingdom Metazoa; phylum Chordata; class Mammalia; order Chiroptera; family Phyllostomidae; genus Micronycteris; species Micronycteris hirsuta. The sequence continues at coordinate 20,143 of PVJI01017532.1, forward strand.
TAGGTCTCTTCCTTAGGTGAATAGAAGCTATTGTTTAAGGAGACTAAGACAAAAAAAAACAAAAACACCAAAAATTTGTGTTCTGGAACATTTACCGTAATAAAGGAATAAAAGGGTCTTTACTTGTAGAAGGTGTTGTATCCCCATCGGGGAAATAACATCGACAAATACGATGGTGGGTTCTATTGAGCGCTGCCTTTAAAAATTAGAAGAATATAGGCCCCGGCTGGTGTAGCTCAGTGGACTGAGCGCGGGCTGGGAACCAAAGGGTCCCGGTTCGATTCCCAGTCAGGGCACATGCCTGGGTTGCAGGCCAGGTCCCCAGTGAGGGCCATGTGAGAGGCAACCATACATTGCTGTTTCTCTCCCTCTCTCTAAAATAAAATAAATTTAAAAAACATTAAAAAAAATTAAAAGAGCATAAATAGATAACCCCTTGATGTCTGTCCCTGAAAAAGCTGAACTTCAGCAGCGTCCTGCGTAAATGGCCGGGTGTCTCAGTGTCCACTTCTCTGGGCACGTGGTTGGCGTAAACTCGGACCTGAGACATAGGTGCACCGTGACGACGGAAGGGCAGCCTCTCTGGGAGCATCGCCCGTGTTCTTCAGGGCGAAGGTCTCTGGCTCAGCTTGCCGCGTCCAAAGAACGCGGTAAAGACAGGAGGAGTCCCTTCCCTGCCGCCACACATGCCCCCGCCGGCCTCTCTTGTTGTCAGCGCTGGGTGATTCTAGCTACGTCACCACTGACGGCTTGGCGTCCTCAGTCTGCCCCAGTTGCTGGGAAAGCTACGAGCTGCACTGTGATTTGGGGGGGACGGGGGAGCGGTGGCGTCACAGCGGAATGGAAAGGGGCCGCCTTTGAGTTGGCAGACATAGGCCGCAGACTGCACCCCATTGTGCTGCGACCTTCTTGTAAAACCTGAATCGTTTTTTGCCAAGAGCTGCATCCATGGCACCTTCAGGCGTCAGAATCACCAGCAGCCCTGGGACCACAGCGGCTCCCCTCGCTCATCGGTGGGCCCGCTGCTGGGGACACACGGTCGAGGCCTCCCAGTGTTACGGAGAACTACCCAAGTGCGTGCGGCAGCGCCAGGTCCTGCGTGGAGCTGCTGAGGTGGACGGTCCTGATGTCACAGCGGGAAAGCAGAGAGCGGCTTTGTTTCAAGCTCTCGGGTTAAGAAGCAGGAGGGGTTTCTGGTGCGTGTCCGCGTGCCCCGGGGGGTGCTGGGGGTGCTGTGGCCAGCGCTCAGCTGAGGGCCAGCCCACGCGGGCGGCTGTGCTTTCTGCCAGCCCCGTGCCCTGCCGCCGTCACAGGCGCTGATGTCCGCTGGACAGCCTAGAAGTGACGTCTGCCGAGTTTCTCCGTCCCCCAGCCCCTGCTGGGCACGGCACACAGACCGCGTAATCATCACATCCGAAGCCGACGTCCAGCTCCTCATGCACCTTCTCCCCTGCATGGGACCCTCGGTGCCTCACATTATTGACACGTGGAAACATTTAAAAATGCTGACGCATTGTCGCCATCCCGCTTTGGGGGAGCCCGTTCTCCCTGCTGCCTGCAGGAATGGCCTCCCCAGGCTTCAGCATGTGCCCTGTCCCGGAGGGGGGGTGGCGGCCTCGGCCTCACTGTCACCCCCTTTGACCTGCCCGCTCCACAAGAGAGAGTGACCCCTGAGCTCTGCATGGCCCCTTCCTCAGGCATGAAGACCCTGACCCCAATCACCACGGCTCACAACGAGGAGTGTTGGGGAGCCCCCTCTGTGTCGATGCCCAGGAAGGGGGTCAGGGCAGAGCAGCAAAGGCCTGGCTGGACACTGGGGCTCTACCCCCAGCCACCCCCAGGCCCTGGCGCCTGCAGAACGGCAGTTCCCATGTTTGCTAACACGTGCCCAGTGCCCCTTTCTGGGGTCACTTACAGAGCAGGGCACTCAGCGTGGACATCTTCGAAGGGCATCCCCGGAAACCCGCCTTTCACCTGGACTCACGTCCTTTTCCACGGGAGTCTCTCCTGATGCCTCTCATCCCGGAGACAGACCGTCCCCCCGCCACCCCCTCGGACATTGTGTCGTAACCCTGGGGAGACACTGGTGCTTTGCTACTTTGCACTTGTCTCCTCTGCTGGAGAGTGGGGTTCCTGAGGTGCTCAGTACATGGGTGAACAAGACGTGAACACAGCAAGTGACCTCTGACACTTGACCCTCGTTATACTCATTGCGTTTGGGAAGGATACGGCCCGAGCCCAGAATCCCCCCCACACACCGTCCCTGAGTGGGGGGAGCTGGTCCGAAGCCCCTTCCTGTCCCCAATGCCCTGGTGGAGCGGAGCCCCGACACAGGATGGTTTGGAAGGACAGCTCTGTGGGGCCGGGGGGAGGGCCTGCCACCTCCCACCCAGAGCCCCCGCGTGGCTGGGCCCACAGTGCAGGCCCCACACTCTCCTGCTCTGGCCCGTGAGGTCAGGGGGTCGCTGGATAACGAAAAAGAGCAAGAGAGACTCGCGAGGAGGCAGACGGTCTGACCCAGTCAGGGGTGGGAGAGGGAGAACTTAGATTATTTGGGGGGTGTCTGGCCAAACCTGCTAACTGGCCTCCCGAGGAGGCAGGCCTGGCTCCGGGGGGGAGAGAGCTGCACTCGGGCCCAGATGGGGGGCAGCGTGCCCTCGGTGACGGGCGTCCACCCACTCAGGACAGGGGCCCTCTGTCACCTTTGCAATGACAGCCCCTGAAATCCTCTGGTAACCCAGTCACATGTGTGGCTCAACTCTCAGCTGAAGACGCGGATCTGGGAGCTTTCTGTGGGTTCACGCGAGGCCCGGGGAAAGCACAGCGGGGAAATCCTTCCTGCAGACCACTTACTGGGCCAGACGGGATGGGGCCTCTTTTGAAAGCTCTAGCTAAGGTGGGCTTGGTGAGTGAGGTTCCTGCATCTCTGGTTCACCGGCCAGTCAGGGACCCTGCCGCTGCCACCGTCCTCGGGGTGGCCAGTGACTGACACAGGGCTGCCCGGGGGCCCGGGCCACCCGGCCGGGAGGGAGGGCGCCCTGTCCCGCGCACCACAGGGTGGCCCCCGGGCCCCACCCCCCGCCTGCGCCCGAGGACCTACCGGAGTGCGTCCGCAGGTGCCCCGTGAGGGCGTCCCGCCGGCGGCAGGCGTAGTTGCACAGGTGGCACTTGAAGGGCTTCTCCCCCGAGTGCAGCTTGATGTGCCGCAGCAGGTTGCCTTTCTGTGTGAAGGAGGCCCCGCACTGGTTGCACTGGAACGGCCGCTCGCCTGCGGGGAGACGGGGGGCCGTGAGCGCGGACAGCGGCCGGGGGCCCGAGGGGCACGCGGGCCGCGCGGTGCTTTCCCACGGGGCCGGCGACGCCCACCGGCGGCAGCTTTGATCGAACATGAGGCTTTCAGACGAACCGCCAGCTGCTTAACGCTTCACTGCCTGGGTCAATTTGATCTGAAAATCTAATTTTTTCCCCTAAATCAGAGCGGCACATCACAATGCAAATTCAAACTCATTTAAATAAAGTGACTGCAACATTTTGTGATGAAGAGCCACTCTTCCTGATCAGCAGTTTTGGAATAAACCAATATCCAATTTTGCGTGTTGTGGCATTTGGTGGGGTTTTTAATGTGGCTTTTTTCAAAGGGTCTTTAAAATATGCCACTGAAGCAGCAAAATAAAAAGGAAACTCATTAAAAATGCATTTCAGGATCACAAGTTCATTTCAGCGTTACATTCTTATATTTAAATGAAAGGCAGTTCATTATAACAGTTATAATAACTTCTTTTCATTTACATCTCCCTGTATTTCCTTTTCAATTTCTTCTCCATTACCTGTCTGTCCCTACACAGGCGGATCTGGGGGAGACAGCCGGAGCGCGGGGGAGAGAAGGAGAAGGGCCGAGAGGAGTGAGAAGTGAGGAAGCCAGAGGAAACTCCCATCCTCGTCCCCAGAGTCCCCAGTCGCTCTGCCTCCCTCCCCAGCCCTAGAGCCTCCAGAGCCCATCCACGGGAGACAGGCGACAGTTTCCCTACAGAGGGTCTGAGATGCGGTTCCGTTGTTCCTAGGAGTCCCCTCTGGGCCAGTGCCGGGGCAGTGGCGGCCCCTGGTCCCAGGGCCACGCGGGCCATGTGCGCGGCAAGGGGCTCCGGCAGCCCCGTGGCTCAGGGCCCGAGTCGGCGACCATGCCCTGCATCGCTCCCTCTCAAGAGCGAGGCCCTCGTCACATCTAAGTCTCTGGGACGGCTCCTGCACAAACCAGTGCCTTGTTTTTAGCAGAACTGCTCTACGGGACCACGGTCACTGCTGCTGAGGCACCACAGAGTACGCTCCCTACAAACACTTTTCTTCCCTTAGGAAGCTAGAACATGGGAAAATGCATACTTCACAGTCTCCCCAGGGGCTTCACATGACTTTGGCAAACAAGACGTCACATATCGGGAGTGACTCAGTAGCAGCCCCTCTGGTCCTCTCAGACCCAGACCTGCACCTGCGTGGCATCGTCCTCGTCCCCCTTGACGTTAGGGGGGGCAAGAGAGAGGCGCTGCTCCGGACACGGGAGCCGATGCTCCACAGCGCTCAGATGCAGACCCATGGGAGGGACCGGCACTAACCGGGCCGCACTGGCTGCCTGCCCAGGTCTCCACCCGGCCTGGGCTCAGCCAGGCCAAGAAAGGGTGAGGGTCCCGCCGGCGGGAGCCGATGGTCGTCTGACTGTAGCTGAACCTCTACTCCCGAGTCCTGCTGCTGGCCAGGCAGCCCCGAGAGGCACCCGGCAGAGGGGTCATTTTGTCTTCCACCAGAAGCACCCCTGGGCCCTGCCCACATGTGCGTGCGTGAAGGTGTGTGTCAGACCCTAAGGAGGGGGAAGAGCCCTGCGGGTGAGCCAGGGTCTCGGCGGGGAGGGCAAGGGCAGTCGGGAGCCGTGCCCCACTTCCGCAGAGCAGGACAGGAAGAGGAGAAGGAAAGGCAGCCGTTTCTTCAAGAGTGAAATCTGGCTTTCAGTGTGAGTCACCGGTTCCAGGCACCCCGCTGTGCCTGGGGCCTCCCTAGGAGGCTCCTCATCCCGGGTGGCCTGGGCAGGCGTGAACACGCAACGCAGGCGTGGGCCTCAGGCAGGGCGCTCCCTGAGGGGCGACTCCGGGAGCTGGACTCACGGTCCCGACCCTCCCAGGGGTCAGCACAGGGCACGGACCACGTGTCCGCGACCTCTTCTGTCGGCCAAGGTCTGTCAGCTGCCCCCCGCAGGCTGGGAGCTTGCTCATTGTCACTGAGGAAACTCAGGTTTCTCTGAGGTTGCAGTTCCTTCCACGTAACTGGGATGAGGACTTGGACGCCCTTCAATCCAAAGTGAGTTTTCAGTCCCAGCGGCTCTGTGAGAATGTTTTAGCCTTTCGTCACTTAGCTGGGGGAGAAAGAAAGTCCCCTCAGCTGCCCCCGTCGTGAATTTCTGCGGGCCCATCAGAGGGAGGACAATTTAAGAACGATGCCTGGGCCGCGGGGCCTGAGTGGGGCCGGCGCTGCACTGGTGAGACACGGACGGGCCTGGCCACCTCCGGGAGGGGGCCGGGTGGGCGCAGGGTGCGTGGTCGCCATAATTCAGGCGCTTTTTGGATCTTTGTTGCTCAAAAGCCCATCGTCTCTGCACATCACCCAGTGGGGGTGGCCCCCTCCGTCATGTCTCTCCCAGGCACCCTGCCCTCCGGTCGCACCCGACGTGGCGGGAGGTGTGAAAGCGATGAAGCTGAGCTGCACACGAGGGAAGGGAAGTGCAGGTCTCAACAAGCCCTGGGGGCGGGGCACCAGGAGCGGCAGTCACTCAGGAAAGCAACTGGGGGCACTGACTCGAGAGTCAGGGGGAGGGGCAGGGGCAGGTCCTGGCTTCTCGGGACAGGAGCGACTTTGGTTGTACCTAGGCCCCCAGAAGAAGGGCCCCCAGTAGGTGTCGCATTCCCTGTCTGGTCCCCAACTGCAGATGCTCAGGGCCTGCCCAGCACGCAGGCACTCTCTGGGGCGAGCCAGACTCTGACTTTTCACGGGACCCCCGTGGGTCTCCCACGGTCTTTAAGCTGGAGAAGCGCTGCTCTAGCAAGGTTTGAATTGGCAGAATTCAGGGCAGGCCTGGTGATGCCTTTTCTAGCACATTCTACTCAGGTCCCAGGAACGTGGAAACTTTCTAGCACATCTCTGCAGTCACACCGACTCTGCCCAGGCGATCCCACAGCTGCCTGTGGCCCTCGCCACATGCAAGTGGCAATGCATTCTGGGCACAGTCGCAAGTTCAGTGTTTCAGCCTTTTTAAAAAGAAAAAAAAAAAAATTCGCCCGTCTGGTGTAGCTCAGTGGATTGAGCGCGGGCTGGGAACCAGAGGGTCCTGGTTCGATTCCCAGTCGGGGCACATGCCTGGGTTGCAGGCCAGGTCCCCAGTGAGGGCCATGTGGGAGGCAACCATACATTGCTCTTTCTCCCTCCCTTCTCCTCTCTCTGAAAATAAATAAATAAAATCTTAAAAAAAAAAAAGAGGTCAAGGCAGGAACACTGCTGGCCAGTAGCCCCTACTCCCGGAATTTCCTCTTCTGCAGACGAAGGACTGGGCGTGTGGGCGGCTGGCATGGGACCCTTCACTGCGACCGGTGGGCACCGGTGGGCGGCGAGCGGCTATGCGCGCCGCGTGTCTGCACCTGGCAGGCTCCTCCGTTACCGACAGTTACTCTGTCATCAGGGCCGGCGCCACTCTAGTGTGGCGACCGAGCGTGCCAGGCTTCGATTCCTCTATTGAATAGTCACCGGAGAGACTCCCACTGTGCCGTCAGGAAGGTAACTCAGCAGGGAGGGCTGCGGCTCCCCCGGGAGCGCACGGAGCCGCCGCTGCGAGTTCTGCCGGGCTCCGCTGCGGCCGAGACCCGCCTTCACTGCTGGGCCCCTCGAGGCCCACGGGCGTCTCGCTCACTGTGGGGGTGGGCGGGGGGTGGCCTGCCTCACTGGATAATTTCAGGAGTAAGCGGCGCATCAGGAAAAGCAGTTTGCTCCATTTTAGAAAACAAGTTTTCACAGAAAAGGAAGGCTTATTGAAAAGAAACACCCTTTCCATTTTTTCCCGGAGGTGCGACAAATGGAAGCCATCCCGTGAGAAACTGCCCCGATTCAAATAGAAACATCGCAACACCAGACAATCTGCTTTTCCTGACACCGCCGGCTTTGCTGTCCGATGAATTTTCTGAATTCCGGCTTCGTTCCTGGTGTCCCTGAATTTGCTGGACTTGCACGAGGCTCCCTCCCTCCTTCCCGGGGGGATCCTGTAGGAATCCTCTGAGCCTCTGCTGTTTGGTTTCCACCTACGTGACCGTCCCTCCTCCCGAGGACAGCGCTGGCCGATGCTGGCATCGGGACGGCCACTGATGCCACTCCTAGGCCACAGTGACTCAGGGCTTCTACGTGTTACGTCCAAATGTGTCCAAATGTTCGGTGACCGCTACAGCGGTGAACCCACTGTCTCGCTCACCTTTACAGCAGGAGAATAACATTTCTGTCCAATTCAGAACACGGGGTGGGGGGCGCACAGTTGTATGTAAACGCACCCCCTTAACACTGTTTTCCGAAGACTCTCCAGGGCCATGAGAGGTGACTGGGCGGTTCTGGCGGAAACCATGTGCCCGGTCGATTCCTCAGACCTCATGCTGGGCACGCAGAGGGGGCAGATGTGGGAATGGGCACAGGGACCGGGCACTGGACTCTCCTCATGCCTCCGGTTTTGGACATGGGGTACTACTGCACTCTTTTCTCCTTCTAACGCCTCCGACAGACGGGGGTTTGGACATCAAAGTCTTGTGATTTTGAATTCACAAACTTGTGACTCCGATCTTGCCCACAGCGCCTGAACCCCGACCAGAATCTTTCTGGAGGACGCGTTTCGCTGGTGCATGGTCACTCGCTCATGTTTCCGAGAACCCAGCCCTTCTCGTCTGAACTGGAAACGGGTTCCTGGACTCCGGGTTTCCCAGTGGACGTAAGGCGTGCATTGTGCTGTGTCCATTTTTTGTTTGGTGTTGAACCACGCGGCCTGTGCACCCTAACCGTGCCCACCACCCTTGCTTAGAGGGAGTGACCCCCACCCTCCTCCCCACCCTGTCCCCCCCGGCACTCGCACCCAAGACCGTTCACTGTTTTGCTTATTGCTCCAATGTCTAGGGTCGAACCGGTCCCGTCAGGAGAAGGACTCCTGCCCCGCACGCCCCGGAGCCCCCGCGGCTCCACCCGCCTGTGCTCCGCGCCCTCGGGCCAGCTCAGCTGCGCGCCTGCCCCTCCGCCAGGCCTTACCCGTGTGGCTCCTCTTGTGGACCATGAGCACATTGGGGCCGATGCACACGATCCCACAGACATCACACTTCAGTTTGCCGTTAGGAAGCCGGATGCCGCCAGCTCCCGACACGGCTCTGCCGCCTTGGCCATTGTGGGAGCCGTCCACGTCCTCGCCCGCGGCACCGAGCACGCGCAAGTCCTGGGCACAAGCTTCCCCATTCACCTCACAGGCACGCCCATTCTCCTCGTCACTCTGAGTCTCTACTTTGACATTACCGGCTGAAAGACACAACACAGCGGCCACTCAGTGTCATCGCAGGGAACAGCACAGCAGCACAGCCCGCGGTGGCCCGGGCTCCTTGGGGGCGGCCCTCCTCGGGGGCGGCAGCCCTGGCCCCTGAGGGCTGTGGCCAGAGACGGCCTGCTGCCACTGCACAGGTCCCGACGGCAGGCTCCCCAACGCCTCCTGTGGAGCGGGGCCCTTGCTCCGAGCAGGTCTGGGTCCCCGATCTGCAGTGACCGCCTCGGGTGCCTTGCCGTCGCCAGAGGCAGATCCTGCACTCCTCCCCCCGGGAGCCCCTCACAGCAGGAGGTGAGTGTGAACCACACCATCAGCGCCCCTGGGGCTGTGGCCTTGTCCGCAGAGTCCCTCGTGAGAGGGTGTCGAGCATGAGAAACTGCTGTCCCTCCCCCGTGTCACGGAGAGATAAACGTTGGGATCAAGCCCGGCAAACGCAGGCCTAGACGCCCGACCACAGATTCCTGGGAGATTTGGTTTGTTTCTTCGGCACGTGGCTGCCCAACCCCCTTTTATTCCATGAAGGTCACGAAAGCTGGGTGCAGACCTACAGCCACGAGCTCGGCTTCGCTCCAGGGACTCCGTGGGGTGGTGGTGAGTCTGAGAGACTGAGACCAGTTTTCAAAGGCAAAGCCACATGCGTGGGGGCGAGGAGCTGGTGCTGGCGAACACAGTCACTAACCGCTGCTCACCCCTCACTCTCCCTCCCTTCACACCACGTTCGGGGGAAAGGTCTGCGTCATTCACGCATTTGCTCAGTAAACGAAACAAGAGGCATTTCGTTTGCGCTCTTCTGAGATAGGCCCGCGGTACGTGGACGCGCCCGCCCCCTCCCGACGTTGCCCTGGCGACCATCGCCTGCCTCAGTGGCTACACGGCAGTCGGAGCAGGCAGGTAAACCCCTGGGGGGACGTGCTCTCAGGCTCTGACGGGCGTTCTGAGTCGGCGGGTCTCCAGATGCATCCCTGGACCAGCCGCACCTGCGTCACCTGAGAACTGGTTAGAAGGGCAAGTTCTGGCTCCCCCCTCCCGCCCCCCGCCACGCCAGAGCCAGCGCCTCTGGGCAGGGCTCAGTGCTCCAGGGTGTCCCGGGCCCCACAGGGGACTCTGGTGCACGCGCTCCTGCTGCCTCAGTCAACACAGGTAACGGTGTTTCGTACTCCGGGTGCTCGACGCGCCCCTCTGGGCGGGGACATCTGGAGCCCAGGCGGTGGCACTGAGGCTCCTGCTGGGGATGCTCAGCCCTGGTCTCCGTCAGCTCTGGGAGCTCAGGGGAGCCGCTCTGTGCCTCAGTTTCCCCATCTGTAAGTGGTCACCGCTCTGGCCTGACAGGGGCACTGTGAGGCTCTGACGGGTGAGCGGAGGAGAAGTGAGCTCAGCGCAGGGACTGGCCAAGGGGAAGCTGCCGACAGAGTCGTCACGTTCGGGGGCCCCGCCTCACCCGGCAATGTGACGTCACTCGCCCCACGCCACGGTGGCTGCTGCTCGATCCTGACCACAACCCTGTAAGGGAGGTGCTGTTGTTGCCCTACTTTACAGGGGAGGAGGTGCAGGCGCAGAGAGGGTGAACAACCTGTGCGAGGTCACACAGCCACCCGACAGCCATGCTGGGGGAGCCGCAGGCAGCCTGGCCCCAGCACCCATGTTCCCGACCGCTGTCCGCCCAGGGCTTCCCACCAGCTCTTTGGAGAGGAGACTTACAGACAAATAAGGGAAGGGAATGAATTAGCAGGGACATGAGCCGCAGCAAATGGGCCACGTGGACTTCGGGACCCCAGAGGTGAGGGGTCGCTCTTCCCATCAGACCCCGGAACTCCACAGGAGTCTCTGCAGGCAGACGTCCCGGAATGGGATTCCAGACCCCAGAGCTCGGAAGGACCCTGCGTCCCCGCCTCCTGCTGACCTCAGGTAGCTGCCACCAGCTCAGCGACGTAGGAGACGAGACAGGCAGGAAGGTGGTGCTCCAGGGGCACGGGTGTTTTGTCACCTCTGCGCTTCCTGGAGTCCCTGTCCTCTGGGATGTGCCATGTACCTTTCCAGGCGGAAGCAAATTCTTTCCCCGGGGCCTCCCTGCCCACCAGGGTCTACCTGGGAGCACAACCTCACAGCTCAGTGACCTGTGAACTTCTGAACCTGAACTCTGTCCCATCACCACCTTATGGCTTGCAAGCAGAGGCCAGAGCACAGCGAACGAGCAGGCGTGGCCTGTCCTCCAAAGCGGAGCCGACCCCCCGGCTGCAGTGCAGGGAGGGTGCCAAGGGGTCTGGGGGGGCGACAGAGGCCCACTGAGGGGCAGCAGGAGAGTACTCCCCCCCGTCCGCTCGGCCCTGTTTCATGCCCTTAGAGACCCCCACGGAAAGCGCTGACTCGCTTCCCAAAGGTGCCCGTCAGCAGAGGGCTTGTAGCACCGGCCAGAGACACCCACTTGCTCTGGGTCCTCGGGAACGGCAGGAGTGTGTGTCCCTGTGGCGTGCCCGGGGCTGTGTTGTCGGTGACAGTGTGAGGCCTAGAAGCAGAGGGTGACACCTGGGTTTCTGACACCAGGAGCGTGCACTCCAGAGGGTGGCTACTGAGGGGCAGGTGACACTGTGTTGGGGTGGGGGTCCAGGACAGCGTGAAGGAAAGCAAGCCTGCACGTCACCTTCTGACCACAGAAGCCCTTCGGCTGGGAGGCTAGAGGCTCGTGGAGGAGGGACTTTCCGGTGACGATGCCATGCCGTGGGGCAGGCTGTCCGAGGGCGGAGACAGAGCCCAGGGAAGCGGCAGGGTTAGTGGGCGTGAGGGCTTGCTGCCAACCAGGCCGAGAGCAGTGGGGACCGCCAGGTACCGTCTCAGGGAGGTCCTTCTGAGCCAGAGGAGGCAAAGCCCGAGAAACAGAATTCAGGATCCTGTCCTATGCTGGGTTCCCGGACAAACGCAGGCAAACCGCTGGTCACCGCGGCGAAGACAAGGAGCCACAGACGAGGGACCTGGAGGGAGGGCAAACCCCGCACGCTATCCGCAGCAGGAGTCTGAGCGTGTGAGAGCCACCAGCCGCTCGCGCTCTGGGGACCGATTCCGGGCCTTTTTATGCCGGAAAGGGCTACGGGGACCAGGAGAAGGGGAGGCTGGCTGCTGAGACCGGGGGCGTCGGGGATGGCAGAGTGGGCGTCTTGGCTTCCCTTATGCAAGTCTAAAAAAGGGTTTGGGGTTCTGGCTGACGGGAGCTCGATCAGCGGTGTGGCCGGGAGCAAAGACGACCCAGGACGCGGTCCTCGGGCCCCTTCCCGTCTGCCTCCTTCAGCAGGGCAAGCGCAGCCTGCGGCAGGCAGAGGGAGGTCAGTGAGGATGGGAACTGACTCCCATGGGGTGCTGTGCTTCAGCCCACCCCACGGACACCGTCTGTCCGGAAGGCTGACCAGGGCCCACACCGGCCGGCCAAGCTTCACTGTGGCGTCGGCCGTGTGCGGTGTTATACTCCCCCTGAATACAGGGATTACATTTCATGGATGTTTGTCACTCCATTCCCCACCTCGTGGACACACGTCGGCCCCGTGAGGCGCTGTGTGGGGCTGGTAACACAGAACACGGCCGGGACCTGTTCCATCTGCACCCCGACCCTGGCCCAGCCCGGCCTGGCCTGGGGCCCAATCCCATCGCTAAAGAATCCTGGCTGCCCTTGCGAGGGGCGGTCTTCAACCCTGCGACAGTGCCTTCTTTGCTTCCCAGGGGCTGTTTGAAATGAGGAAAAGCTAAACTATTTTTGTTACTCTTTGCCTATGTTATTAGCAACACAGCAGTGCTAAGAGCGGCCGCCAGCCCCTGAGTGGGAGGGGGACTTCAGCAGGACAAAAGCCATAGTAACGGGGCTCAAGAATCCATGGGACTCGGGGTCAGCAGGGCCGAGGCCAGACTGGTCCTCTGCCCAGCACCGTAAACTATCCCGAATGGTCAAAGAATCTCTATGCAGTGCCCCCCCAAATGGGTTATACTCCCTCTTATGTTCCCATCTCTGTGAGCATAATGGGTCCCCGTCTTTATAGCTGTTGGTCAGGTGAATGGTTGGTATTCAGACCACAATTTTCTATCGAAAAACTATTCCGGACTCGTCACTATAATGGGAGTTTAGGCCACGGGAGCTTGAAATGCTCACTATTTTAAATGAGAAAATGGAAGACAGAAATATTCCTGCCACCGCGGTGACTAGCCAGTTAAAACCAAATGGGATGAAAATATTTATGGTTTATCTGGAAGGAGGGCCATTACGTGAAAATTCAGGATGAGGAGGGATGTAGGTGTTTTCACGCTGCCTCTGAAGGAGGTTCATCTAATTTTTTAAACATTTTGAAGGTTAATAAAACCAAGTATTAGAACCAACACCATTTTAAATGTAGTTTTGTTCCCCTTTTTCTCGTTGAGATGAGTGATCAGGAATATTTTAATTCTTACGTAATGTTTTAGGCCTTTAAATGGAATGAAAGGAGAGAGGAAGCGTATGAAAAAAGAACAAGCCACAAGCACATTTACATGTCCCCAGGGAGCCAGGGACACACACTGGACCGAGGAGGGGCAGAGGGCAAACAGGTCACGTCTTTACTGTTTAAGAAGAAAAAAAGGGGTGCTGAGGGGGGAGGGCAATTCTCCAACACCACCACTAGGTGGCGATGTTGGCCCAGAACAGTCTGGTTGCTGTTTGGGGGGACGGGGGAGCGCCCCACTCAACAGCTACTGTGCCTGGAGACCTTCACGATTTGGGTCCATGGGGGAGGGAGGAAGAGAGACACACGGATACCTGTGAGCCCCCCTGTTTGAGTCCACAGACAGGCGGAGCAGGGACAAGTATAGCATCTGCCTTCCAGAAGCTCCAGGGTCAGGCGTTCTATTTCTAGGCAGACGTTTCTTACGCACTGACGTCTTCACCAAAGCAACATGGCGCCGTGCTCGGGCCTCCCCGTCCCCAGATGGGATGGGACACGTCGGAGGCGGGACTCTACCGCACCCCGAAGTGCATCGACTCCCTAACATGTCCACGGCGTGGCCGTTCGTCTCCACATCAACGCCAGTCCTCTGTCCTAGTGCCTTAGCGCTTCATATAATCATGAAAGCACACACACGTATACACATACATGAACACGTACATACATGTCCCACAGGCATGAAGAGCAAGCTAGCCGTTACAGGGTCTCTGTGGCCTTACTGGCAGGAGAGGCAGCGGCACAGGCTGTGAGCTAGGAGGCCTCACGTGGGTTGCTGCGGATAAATCCCGCAGACACCAAAGAGCTGCGGACGGCCAGGGTGTCGGACACCCGTCTTCCCCCGTCCCTGGCAGCTTCTCGATCGGAGCCTGTATCACACTCGTCACCGGGTCTGGTGTTGCAAATCGAGGGGACTTCCTGGCCCAGGCTCTGAGGACCTGAGTCCCCCTAGGGCAGCCCACTTGTGTCCTGTGGAGTATCCAGCTACCTGCACATTTTCAAAAAGCACCCTTCCATTCCTTAAAACACACCTTCAAGGATGTGGCTCAAAGATACGTACCGTCTACCATCTCTCCACGCCTGAGAAAGAAAGACAAAATGAACATCTGCCTTGGGTTTCACAGCTCAGCTTGGGAGTGGCGCCGAGCGCGCCTTCTCTCGGTTCTGAAATGAACGGCGGCTCGCACCCGCCCCGCGAGGTTGGGGACGCGGGCTGGAGAGCAGGCTGGGCTGTTCCACGGTTTGGCCGTTTCGCCACCTTCTCCATAAAAAGGAGAGAGCCGCGCACTCATAACACAACGGTTCGGTGGCGCACGTGTAGCAATGGTTCCCTCAGTCCTCCTGTGACTTCTGCTGTGACTGTCACTCTGCTCCCACCATGGAGGGCTGCTCCCTCGTGCTTCTGACATCACAAAGGGCACGTGCGTGTGTGCTTTACGGTGTGAGCGATGCTCCCGGTGGCGGTAGTTTAATAAACCGAAGGGTCAACACAGACACGCCTCATTTTGTCCGGCATGCGGGACGGCAGTGGGAAACATGCATGATGCTCACACAGGACACTGAGTGTGAAATGCAGACACACATTTCCGTTCGGGAGAAGCGAAGCGTATACTTACGAGAGAAAGAATTGGGAATTATTGCATGAAAATCCCTAACGCCGTCAGCCCCATATGAAACTGCAACAAAGAAGCACAGAGAAAGCTGGTTGTGACACCGTGCGAGGAACGCAGGAGACAGCACTTTAAAAAGAAGCAAGCGTTACTGCTCAAAGCCATTACGTAGCCCTCAGACCGGGAAAGGCAACAGTGGTCCCTCCGTTCTGGAGGTCCCAGCTCAGAGCAGGACGTCACAGGGCCTCTGGGAGCAGCCTGTGGTGTGTGACGTCTCAGGGTTTCCACCCTGCACTGTCCGGGGAGCGGAGAACGCTGAACTGCACAGACAGGTGCGAGACGCGTGCCTCTCCACCAGTGTCCGAGGGGAGACCCCACGCCTCCCCCGAGCCAGGCTGTTCCCTAAGGGGCTGCCCCCAGGGCACAGGTTCTTCCCTCCACTTTTTCTTGGAAAACATTCACAGAAGAGTAGAAAGTTTTCACACAACGCATGAGTGGGGAAAAGTTGGTGCTTTGCCCTGTTCACAAAGAGTGGCCCCATTTTGGTGGGTCTTCCTTGCCGGCGGCCCCCTCACATCTGCAAATT